>JAJPUD010018933.1:0-27588 GCA_023553655.1 Myrmecobius fasciatus | reverse complement strand
GTAGTTCCCCAACAATGATCTTTACAAAGCTTTCCATTACAAATTTTACCCCCAGTCCCCTCCCCTCCCCTAGATGGCAGGAAGTCCACTACATGTTAATAATGTTGAAATGCTTGAGAAGTTATGCAAGAAAAATCCTATCTACAAGAAAAAAAAAGAATCAGAGAAAGGCAACACAATGCAAGCAAATGTCAATAGAGATCATGAAAATGTTACGTTGTGGTCCATATTTCATTTCCCTCTCTCTGGGTGTATATGGTTTTCTTCAGTGAACAATTGGAACTGGTTTGAGACAATTCTTTGTTGCAGAGAGCCATGTCCATCAGAATTGATCATCATGTAATACTGTTGTTGCTGTGCGTGATGATCTCCTGGTTCTGCTCGTTTCACTCAGCATCAGTTCATGCAAGTTTCTCCAGGCCTCTCTGAAATCGTCCTGCTGGTCGTTTCTTACAGAGCAATAATATTCCATAACATTCATATACCATAATTTATTCAGCCACTCTCCAATTGATGGGCATCCCTTCAGTTTCCAGTTTCTAGCCACTACAAAAAGGGCTGCCACAAACATTCTTGCACAGGTGGGTCCCTTTCCCTCCTCTAAGATCTCTTTGGGATATAGGCCCAGTAGAAACACTGCTGGGTCAAAGGGTATGCACAGTTGGACAACTTTTTGAGCATAGCTCCAAATTGCTCTCCAGAATGGTTGGATCCGTTCACAGTTCCACCAACAATGTATTAGTGTCCCAGTTTTCCCACATCCCCTCCAGCATTCATCGTTATCTTTTCCTGTCATTTTAGCCAATCTGACAGGGGTGTAGTGGTACCTCAGAGTTGTCTTAATTTGCATTTCTCTGATCAATAGTGATTTGGAGCAACTTTTCATATGACTAGTGATGGTTTTAATTTCATCATCTGAAAATTGTCTGTTCATATCCCTTGACCACTTACCTATTGAAGAGTGGCTTGAATTCTTATATATATGAGACAATTCTCTATATATTTTAGAAATGAGGCCTTTATCAGAACCATTGAATGTAAAGATGATTTCCCAATTTGATGCTTCCCTCCTAATCTTGTCTGCATTTGTTTTGTTTGTACAGAAACTTTTTAACTTAATATAATCAAAATTATCCATCTGGTGTTCAATTAGGAGTTCCAGGTCTTCTTTGGACATAAATTTATTCCATCTCCACAGGTCTGAGAGATAAACTATATTACGTTCCTCTAACTTGCTTACAAAGTCCCTCTTTATATCTAGATCATGAACCCATTTAGATCTTATCTTGGTATGTGGTGTTAGGTATGGGTCAAGCCCTAATTTCTTCCACACTAGTTTCCAATTTTCCCAGCAGTTTTTGCCGAATAGTGAGTATTTATCCCAAAAGCTGGGGTCTTTGGGTTTATCGAACACTAGATTGTTAAGGTTATTGCCTAGATTGTCCTGATAACCTATCCTGTGCCACTGATCGACTGCTCTATTTCTTAGCCAGTACCAAACAGTTTTGATGACCGCTGCTTTATAATATAGTTTTAGATCTGGTACAGCAAGGCCACCTTCATCTGCCTTTTTTTTCATTAATCCCCTTGAGATCCTTGACCTTTTGTTCTTCCAAATGAACTTTGCTACTATTTTTTCTAGATCTGTAAAATAATTTCTTGGGAGTTTGATTGGTATGGCACTAAATAAGTAGATTAGTTTGGGTAGAAACTTAATTTTTTAAAAAAAAGTTTTAAAAATTTTAATAAATGGGAAAATGAATGTTAATTTTTAAAAATGTAATTGGCAAATATTTAATGGGAAAAATATTTTTAAAAGTCAGCTTCTTGAAGATAGGAACTATTTTTGCTTCTTCATTGTATTACCAGTACATAGCACAGTGCCTGATATAACATAAGGATTTAATAAATACTTACTGATTGGTTGATAAGACTCAGAGTTACCCGGACAAGTAGGAAACTACTAAAGGACAAGCTTTATAAGGACTGGTGACATGGTGGATAGAACACTAGACCTAGAGTTGAGAAAATCCAAGTTCAAATCCTACCAGCTATGTGGACAAGTGTGTGTTAAATTCTGTCTGCCTCAGTTTCTTCATCTGTAAAGGAGGGAAAATAATTGCACCTAATTCCCAGGGTAATTGTGAGATCAAATGGGATATTGGCAAAGTGGTTTGTGAATCTTTAAGTATCATATGTGTTAGCTGTTCTTATGGCGCCCTGCTTTTTTCATTTATATGTCCTGCAAGAATACTTATGATTCTAATAATAATAATTAACATTTATGTAAGACTTTCAGGTTTGCAAAGTTTTATATGTATTACCTTATAAGATAATAATAGCCTATTATTATCCCCATTTGATAGGTGAGGAAATTGAAGTTGAGAAAAGGTAAGTTATTTGCCAATGATTCACATAGTGTTTGAAGTAGAATTTGAACTCAGGTCTTCCTTGAAAGTGCTCTATTTCAGGGGCAGCTTAGGTGGCACAGTGGATAGAGCACCAGCCCTGAAGTCAGGAGGACCTGAGTTCAAATCTGGTCTCAGACATGTAACAGCTGTGTGACCCTGGGCAAGTCACTTAACCCCAATTGCCTCAGGAAAAAAAAAAAAGTGCTCTATTTCATTGAATTTCCACCTTTTCACCTGAAGAATTATACTCAGTTTTGCTGGATAGTTGATTCTTGATTATAATTCTAGCTCCTCTGCTCTCTGGAATAATATATTCCAAGCCCTCTGATCCTTTAATGTAGAAACTGCTAAATCTTGTGTTATCCTGATTGTGACTCGACTATACTTGAATTATTTCTTTCTAGATGCTTGCAATATTTTCTCCTTGACCAAAAAGTTCCAGAATTTGACTATAATATTCCTGGGGGTTTTCATCTTGGGATTTCTTTCAGAAGGTCATTGGTGGATTCTTTCAATTACTATTTTACCCCAAATTCAGGTCTTCCTGATTCTGAATCAGGAATCCTATTTTATATTGCACTTGTGCCTACTACATACTACTATCAGCATGGTATCCTTATAGCAAAAGTTTATGAATCCCCATATAATACAGAAAAGAGAGTTTCTTGTGGGAGCCCTGTTTTAATTTCCCAATCTCCCCATCTGTTTTATAGCCAGTTAAATGAGTTTGTATTGTGTTTTCCATTTGTGGTACTTGTTTGATCTCATTGTACTTTATAAAAAGTAAAAGAATATTATTTTGGTGGCCAATGAATTAAACTGGTTAAGCCTGAAATGAATGTTTAGGCAAGTTTTCCCTAATTCAAGATCCCAAGATAAAAAGGACACTTCAATACAGGCCTGATTATAATGGCATTATACCATCACCAGAATACCCCAGTGGTCCAACAGCATTAAAGATTAATATCTTTGTCCCTCTAACTTGTTGACCTGACCATACATATTTCCTATGGGTGTGCCTTCACACATGATCTCTACTAATAACATATGTATTCATGGGAGAATATGCCTTAGATTTGTATAGGCTATAGCCTATTGAAAATTTTACTCCTGTACAATTTCATTAAATGCCTTTGCTTTGAACAAATTGTGTCTGCCTGACTAAGCAGAAAGTAAATCCAAGAGTAGGGGCTTGTGAGCTATGATTTTGAACACATGTGGCTCTACAGACTACCTTGATCATGCTATAATTATTCTGGGGGTCCTATGTGTAGGGCCATGAGATTCTCAGTGCAACACTTTATTTTAACAATATTTTGTGGCATTATATCTCAAGGATAAAAAGACAGAGAGGAAATAGAGATCTGTGGTCCTTAGAGCTGACACATACAATTCATCACATACTAACAAGAAAATAACCACAAGAAGACTAGAAAAAATGTATAATCAGAAGAGACTGGGTCAAGATCACTGAAATGATGGATCAAGACACAGTAGTAGTACCAGGACAAGGGAAGTACTCTGAAGGTGACATGTGGATTGTGCATGAGCAGACCTATGTTAATAAGAGATGGAGAAGCTAAGATTTTAGAGTTTCAGTGGTATTTGGGGAAAAGCAAAGCAGGAGCAACAGCTATCTTAACAGTTCATGGGTGGGAATTTGGTGGATAATGGGATGGGCTTATTCAGTGTGATGTCCTATATCCAGAGAGAAAACAGGATACAGGGTATATATACATAGAAGATTTCCTCTCCATAGCATTTAGCCAGAGATCTGTAGGTTCAATATATAATATATACCTGAATATATTCATAAAAATTTAAATAAATCTAGATTTCCTCTATATAACTCTTTGCCTAGGAAGGTTACATGTAGGTTTAGAACCAATGCAATACTTTAAAAATAGGGAATTTTATTGATGTGGATTCTCCCCTTATTGATGTTGATTGTAACCCTTCTGTAACTAAGTATATGGACTTGAAGTGTCACCAGGTATGAGAATCTATCACTCTGTGGCCACCCTGGCCTTTCTGAATTTAATTAGGCTGATTTTTGTACTACAAGCATATAGTCATTCACTGGGCCTATATTTAATTCACATAAAAAGGTTTTGTCCTAGATGTGATTCCAAAGGGTCATTAGAATATTCTATTGATGTCAAATTAAAAAGATCACTGATGTCCACATTTGCAAAGGGTCAGCTAGGAGACATGGAAGAGAAGATGGAATGGTGCTTAAAACTACAGAGAGGATGTGGGGTAGAGCACTGGGCTTGAAGTCAGAAAGACCTGAGTTCAAATGTAGCCTTGAATATTTCCTAGCTCTGTTACTCTGGACAAGTCATTTAACCCCAAGCTTGCCTTGGTTCTTCATGTGTAAAATGTGGACAATAATAGCACTTACCTCCCAGGGTTGTTAGGAGGATCAAATGAGATAATATTTGTAAAGTGCTTTGCAAAACTTAAAGTTTATTGTGATATTGTCAATATGAAATTTATTTATTTTTCCATAAAAATCATATTATAAAAGAAAACATAGATCCTGCCCCACCCCTGCAAAATAAAAACAACTAAAAATAAAGTTTAAAAAAAAGCATGCTTCAATCCGTATTCAGACACAATCAGTTCTTTCTCTGCGTATAGATAGAATTTTTCATCATAAGTCTTTAAGAGTATTCCTAGATCATTGTATTGTTGAGAATAGCAAAGTCATTCACAGCTAATCATCCCACAACTCAATATGAACTTTTATACATCAGAAATCTGCAAACTGTTCTAAATCAGGATTGATTTACTATTTTGTTAATTATTTAGATTTAAGTAAGTGATGGGAAAAAATGTCGATAACACAGATTAAACTTAAAAATTTGTCTTGTGTTGCCTTTTTCCCAGAGAGCCAGTTGCTAAGTGCTTACCCAGGACACCTCTGTATGTAGATCTCTTTTTAAAACTCAAAGCCATAGGTGAAATGCAGGAATATGAACTAACTTTACAGGCCAGCATCAATGCAATGTGTAGGGGACAACAAATACATGTATTCATACCTTGAAAAATTTTGCATCAATAAATGTCTCAATAAAGGTATCAACAGTGAGACAGAGCTAAGAAGAATTTATACTTTGTGAGGGAAAATATAAGGAGGAGAATATTCTTACCAGTTTTCTCTTAGAACAGAGGTTCTTAATCTGTGGTCCATGAATTTAAAAAAAAATTATAATTGCTTTTTAATAAACTTGGTTTCATTTGTAAATTTTCTGTATTTTATTTTATGCATTTAAAAATATTTTTCTGAGAAAGGATCCATAGGCTGTACCATAGTAACAAAAGGGTCCATGTCACAAATAAGATTAAGAAACCCTGCTCCAGGGGATATTTGGACATATATTAATCTTATGCTTGAATAGCCCCTTAAACTTTCCAAATATTTCTACATTCATTGGTTTATTTGGTCTTTTTTCCCCCAAAGGGTCTGCTATATTGTTTAACAATACACACGTTGTTTTTTTATGCTTTGATCTGCAGGTGCTTATCTAATTGCTGAAAACCACTTTAATCTGCAAAAGTTTAAGCTTAAAATAGAATAAAATTGGTTAGACTAAGTTGACAAACTTTTTAAAGCAGTAAAATGTATTCTTACTTATTATACTAAATTGACAAATCTAGTCCCACTAATCTTATTTTTTTCAATAGTATTTTATTTTTCCAAATACATGTAAGAATACTTTTCAATATGCATTTTTGTAAGACTTTGTATTCCAAATTTTTCTTCCTTCTTTTCTTATCTTCCTCCTCCCCAAGATAGCAAGCAATCTGATATACATTTAATATGTGCAATCTTTTTAAATATATTTCCATATTTGTCATGTTATGAAAGAAAAATCAGACCAAGAGGGAAAAAAGATGAGAAAAAAACAAACAACCCCACTCCCTTGCCTCCCCCAAAAGGTGAAAACATTATGCTTTGATCCACATTCAGTCTCCATAGTTCCCTCTATATATGTGATTGGTATTTTCCAAATCAAGTCTATTGGAACTGTTTTGAATCACTACATTGAGAAGAGCCAAGTCCATTACAATTGATCATAACATAATCTTACTATTATTGTTTATAATGTTCTCTTGGTTTGCTTACTTCCTTCAGCATTAATTCTTGTAAGTCTTTCCTGGCTTTTCTGAAATCAACCTGCTTGTCATTTCTTATAGAACATTAATATTCCATTACATCCATATACCATAACTTATCCAGCCCTTTCCCAATTGATGGGCATCCATTCAATTTCCATTTCCTTGCCACTACAAAAAAAAAAAAAGTGCTACAAACAATTTTGTACATGTGGGTCCTTTTCCCTCTTCTGTGATCTCTTTGGGATACAGACCTAGTAGTGAGACTGCTGGGTCAAAGGATATGCACAGTTTTATCCTTTTGGCATAGTTTCAAATTGCTCTCCAAAATGGTTGGATCATTTCATAACTCCACCAACAATGTTGGTCTTCATTTATGTGAGGAATTATTATCCTCTTTTGACAGATGAAGAATCTGAGGTCTTGTTTCAGGTCAAAGCCAGAGCTAGAACTAAGAAAAGAAATAAGTCCACTGACTCCCATCTAGCTTAGAATTGGTTCCCCCAAATCATCCTATGAGCAAAAACCATATTGGGTTTCTGATTTCAAATTTTCTTCCTATCTAATGCATAGACCTTTTGTGACTGCCAAATTAAATAAAATAATGATCCTCAACAGTTTTATCTTTTTATTGACAAATTAACAATTTACTAACTAAATTTCCAACACTCACAAAATAAGAAATTGCTGTGATCTATTAAGAAACATTCTTGATTCATAAAATTACCACTTACAAATAGTTTTCATGTGAATAGATTCTTGTCACGATTGTAGCATTGATAGATTCAAGTATTTCAATTAAAAAGGAAAGTTGAAAATCAGATTTTTCTTTAGCATTAGAGAAAATGTTGTAATACACTTTTCTGTATCTGAACTATTAAAACTGAATCCAAAAGTATTAGAACTGGAAGGGACCTTAAATGTTATATTGTGTTCTGTTTTATCAGTCACTCAAACTATCAATAATTATTTACTAGTTTTTACTATATGCCAGGCATTTTACTAAATGATGGGAATGAAAAAAAAAAAAAGAATACACATAGTGTTTTATTCTTTCAAAGATTTTATTTTATTGAGTTTTAGTATTTTAATTTTCCCAGTTATATGTAAAACATTTTAACATTTGTTTCTAAAATTTTGAGTTCCAGATTCTTCTCCTTCCTCCTCACTTATTCTCCTCCCATTGAGAAGGCCCATGTGAAGTTGTGCAAAACATTTCCATAAAAGTCATTTTGTAAAAGAAAACATAGATTCTCCCTCCCCCCAAAAAATCCCTAAGAAAAAAAAATTAAAGTATGCTTCAGTCTATATTCAGACACAATTGATGTGACAAATTCACATGTTTATTTCAAACTAGGAATTTTGGCAAAAGGCAGGTTTATTTAAGGGAATAGGTGCTGACAAAAATAGGAGGTAAAATAGACATCAGCAGTAGCAAATATGAATGGAAGTTGGGAGAGCATATAGGTAGCAAGGAAAAGACAAGTTCCCCTGGGGAACTCACAGTCTAACAGGAGAAAGGAAATACTCCATGAAGTGATTCTGGACAAGTCACTTAACCTTGATTGACTAGCAAAGAAAAGGAAAGGAAAGGAAAAAAAGAAAAGACAAGAAATGGAGGGTCATGTGTGAGAGAAAGAAAATAGGCCAGTATATCTAGACTTTAGTGCAAAACTTCTTAAACTGTGGATCATGACCCTTTATAGGGTTTTGTGACTGAATGTGGAGAGTTATGAAAAATTTGACAACAAGAAAATGTTTCTGAATGCAATGACCAAAAATTAATTCAAAATCAAACACATGATGATTCTGCGGAGTTTCTGGTGGTTACTTATTTGGTATCATGCAACTTCACTGTAGCCTTGGTTCTAAACACACAACATGCACACTTTTGCATCATGAATGCATGAATGTTTCCAGAAACACCTCAGCTCAGATTTGAGATGAGGTCACGTAAAAATTTCTCTAGTTAGAAAGGATCATGAGTAGAAACAGTTTAAGAAGAGATAAGAAGAATGATTAGGTAGCACTAAAGTGCTGGGCCTGGAGTCAAAAAGTCTCACCTTTTTTAGTACAAATCTGGCTTTAGAGACTTCCTAACTTAGGCAAGTCACTTAATTCTGTTTGCTTCAATTTTCTCATCTGTAAAACAAGCTGGAGAAGGAAATGACAGATTCTAGTATCTTTGTCAAGAAAACCCCAAAGGGGGTCACAAAGAGATATATACAACTGAAGTGACTGAACAACTACATCTATGAGAAGCCTGGAAATATGGGAAAGAGTCAGCTTATGAAAAGCTGTCATTCAACTACCTGGTATGGGTTTGCTCTCTACTAGTATATGATGATCAATTCTGATGGACATGGTTCTCTTCAACAATGAGATGTTTCAAACCAGTTCCAATTGGTCAGTGATAAAGAAAGCCATATACATCCAGAGAGAGGGATATGAATGTGGACCACAACATAACATTTTCATGCTCTCTATTGATGTTTGCTTGCATTATGTTTTCCTTCTCAGATTTTTTTTTCTCGTAGATCCGATTTTTCTTTTTTTTTTATTAAAGCTTTTTATTTGCAAAACATGTGCATAGGTAATTTTTCAGCATTGACCCTTGCAAAGTTTTCTGTTACAAATTTTTCCCTCCTACCCCCCACCCCCTCCCCTAGAGGGCAGGAAGTCTAGTGCATGTTAATTATGTTAAAATATTTGACAGATCGAATATGTGTATATATATTTATACATTTATCTTGCTGTACAGGAAAAAAAAACTGAGAAGGAAAACATAATGCAGGTAAACATCAATAGAGTGTGAAAATGCTATGTTGTAGTCCAGACTCAGATCCCACAGGCCTCTCCCTGGATGTAGATGGCTTCCTTCATCACTGAACAACTGAAACTGATCTGAAACATCTCATGGTTGAAGAGAACTATCTCCATCAGAATTGATCATCATATAGTCTTGTTGTCATGTATAATGATCTTCTGGTTCTGTTCATTTCACTCAGTATCAGTTCATACAAGTCTCTCCAGGCCTCTCTGAAGTCGTCCTGCTGGTCATTTCTTATAGAACAATAATATTCCATAACATTTATATACCATAATTTATTCAGCCATTCTGCAATTGATGGGCATCCATTCAGTTTCCAGTTTCTAGCCCTACAAAAAGTACTGCTACACACATTTTTGCACATGTGGGTCCTTTTTCTTCTTTTAAGATCTCTTTGGGATATAGGCCCAATAGAAACACTGCTGGGTCAAAGGGTATGCACAGTTTGATAACTTTTTGAGCATAGTTCCAAATTGCTCTCCAGAATGGCTGGATCCGTTCACAGTTCCATCAACAATGTATCAGTGTCCCAGTTTTCTCACATCCCCTCCAATATTCGTCTTTATCTTTTCCTGTCATCTTAGCCAATCTGACAGGTGTGTAGTGGTACCTCAGAGTTGTATTAATTTGCATTTCTCTGATCAATAGTGATTTGGAGCACCTTTTCATATGACTAAAAATAGTTTTAACTTCATCATCTGAAAATTGTCTGTTCATATCCTTTGACCATTTATCTGTTGGAGAGTGGCTTGAATTCTTATAAATATGAAACAATTCTCTATATATTTTAGAAAGGAGGCCTTTATTAGAACCCTTAAATGTAAAAATGATTTCCCAATTTATTGCTTCCCTTCTAATCTTGTCTGCATTAGTTTTGTTTGTACAAAAACTTTTTAACTTAATATAATCAAAATTATCTATCTGGTGCTCAATTAAGAGTTCCAATTCTTCGTTGGACACATTCTTTCCTTCTCCACAGGTCTGAGAAGTTGACTATCCTATATTCCTCTAATTTGCTTATAATATCACTCTTTATATCTAAATCATGAACCCATTTAGATCTCATCTTGGTATGTGGTGTTAAGTGTGGGTCAAGCTCTAATTTCTTCCATACTAGTTTCCAATTTTCCCAGCAGTTTTTGTCGAATACTGAGCACTTATCCCAAAAGCTGGGGTCTTTGGGTTTAGTAGATCTGATTTGTAAAAATATGTATACACATATTCGATTTGTCAAGTATTTTAACATAATTAACATATAGTAGACTTCCTGCCATCTAGGGGAAGGGAGGGGAATGGGGGGAAAATTTTGTAACAGAAAGCTTTGCAAGGGTCAATGTTGAAAAATTACCCATATGTGCATACCCTTTGACCCAGCAGTGTTTCTGTTGGGTTTATATCCCAAAGAGATGTTAAAGTAAGGAAAGGGTCCCACATGTGCAAAAATGTTTGTGGCAGCCCTTTTTGTAGTGGCAAGAAACTGGAAACTGAATGGATGCCCATCAGTTGGAGAATGGCTGAATAAACTATGGTATATGAATGTCATGGAATATTATTGTTCTGTAAGAAACAACCAGCAGGATAATTTCAGAGAGGCCTGGAGAGACTTGCATGACTGATGCTGAGTGAAATCAGCAGAACCAGGAGATCATTTATGCACAGCAACAACAATACTATATGATGATCAATTCTGAAGCACATGGTTCTCTTCAACAATGAAATGTTTCAAACCAGTTCCAGCTGTTCAATGATGAAGAAAGCCATATACACCCAGGGAGAGGCCTGTGGGATCTGAGTCTAGACCACAACATAGCATTTTCACACTCTCTATTGATGTTTTCTTGCATTATGTTTTCTTTGTCAGGTTTTTTTTTCCCTTTCCTGTACAGTAAGATAACTGTATAATTATGTATACACATAATCAATCTGTCAAATATTTTAATATAGACTTCCTGCCATCTAGGGGAGGGGTTGGGGGAGAGAAAAATTTGTAACAGAAAGCTTTGCTTTACCCATACATATGTTTTGCAAATAAAAAGTATTAAAAAAAATTTAAAAAGAAACATGCATAGGTAATTTTTCAACATTGACCCTTGCAAAGCTTTCTGTTACAAATTTTTCCCCCCTACTCCCCACCCCTCCCCTAGATGGCAGGATATCCACTACATGTTAATTATGTTAAAATACTTGACAAATCGAATATATGTATACTTATTTCCACACATCATTTTTGTGCAGGAGACATTGTATCTACCAGAAAGAATAATCCGATAAAGGAAATACAATGCAAGCAAACATCAATAGAGAGCATGAAAATGTTATGTTGTGGTCCACATTTCACATCCCTTTCTCTGGGTGTATATGGCTTTCTTCACTGAACAATTGGAACTGGTTTGAAGCATTTCATTGTTGAAGAGAACCATGTCCATCAGAATTGATCATCACACAGCATTGTTGTTTATGCATATATTTTGCAAATAAAAAGCTTTAACAAAAAAAGAAAAATTACCCATATTTTTGTTTTGCAAATAAAAAGCTTTAATAAAATGAAAAAAAATTAATAGTTATAGGAGCCTAAAGACATCTTGTACTTTCAGTAAACATTGAAACCCAAGCCGGTGACAAGCCCTTCTGTTTTCTCAGAGTTCATATTTAGTCCTTGTTGAAATATTGGTTGAGTGATGTACCTGATAGAGGTTCTTTAAAACTGGCAGTTTTTTGGTTGACCTGTTTAGAATATGTGTTTCATGTGCTAATGATATCTTTGGTAGTATTTCTTCTCATGCTTTTTCAAAATATCTTTCCAAAAATGATGAGATCCACACAAACTAACACTTTCAGATAGTTTATGACACTGGCCACTTTTGCAGTAGTTCATTGAATATTGGTTAGGACAACAGGAATCCTTTAGGGATATTTGCTCATATTGGTATGATCCCATATCAGGGATAGCTAGATAATTCAATGGACAGAGTACTGGATCTGGGGTCACAAAGACTTGAAGTCATATCTAGTCTTAGACACTTACTAGCTATGTGATCATAGAAAAATCAACATATCTATTTCAGCTTTCTCATTCATAAAATGGAGTAATAATACCCCTTACCTTCCAGGACTGTTATAAAGATAAAATGAGATCATGCTTATAAAGTGCTTTACAATCTTTAGAACACTATATAAATATGTTAGTAATTATTATTATTTTTCTCCCTGGACTTTGTTTCAGGGACATATGTGGGGATATTAAAAATACTTTACAAGTTCCCAAAGACAATTCCAAAGACAGCAAATCCTTCTGAAAACAATCGTAATTGTAGGTAGTGAACTCTCTCTTATTGTACTTAATAAATTATAGTCTGTTAAAGCCTGAAAAGACTTATATGAACTAATACTGAGTGAAGTGAGCAGGACCCAGAAAACATTGTACACAATATCAACAAGATTATGAGATGATCAACTGATGGACTTGGCTGTTCTTGACAATGCGATGATTAGAGGCAATTCCAATGCCAATCCCATCCAGAGAGACTGAGTGTAGATCAAACCATTCTGTTTTGTTCATTTTTTTCTTTTTTGTCTTCTTTTTCCTTTTAGTCTTTTTTTTTTTTTTTTTTTGCACAACATGAAAAATTGGAGATATGTTTAAAAGGATTGCACCTATTTAACCTATAATAGATTTCTTGCTGCCTTGGGGAAGGAGAAGGGAAGGGAAGGAGGGAAAAAGATTTAGAACACCAAATTTTACAAAAATGAATGTTGAAAACTATCTTCACATGTATTTGGAAAAATAAAATACTATTGAAGGAAAAAAAAGAAACTAATAAAATAAAATAGGGAATTGTGTTGGAAAAAAAAATATATAGTCTGTTGAATAGGCCTAAGCTTTGCCCCTGTTAGTAATAGATAGTCAGGGACCTATAAGGAGGGTCTCTCTCCCCTGATAAACTTGAATAGATCCACAGTCTATTCTGTTCTCTCTCAACAGCACCAGTGACACACTCCCTCCTTGCCTTCCCTTCACCCCTTTCCCCAATCCAGACTGATTTTTTGCCTGAGACTTTTCTTTTGGTCTTCTCATCATGGCAATTAATCTGTCAGTCAACTTTCTGTATTACATCAGTTAGCTTTACTGTAATAAGTGTCTATGTCCTTTCTTACCTCTATATTGTATTTTGATATCATTAACTTATGTAAACAGGTCAGATTGGAGTTGCTTTAGGTACATCTCACTCCCTTTCCTCATTTTTATCCTTCCTTCTAATTTTGTTCTAACAGAGATATTTTCCTTGATGAGTTGGTGGGCTCACAGTATGCAAAGATCTGATTTTGGAATGACTCCCACATCAATAATGAGTCATTTCCTATCTACTAAAATATAATAAATATCTTTTTTGGTATTTCTCAGATATGGATGAAATTCAAAATCATTCAAAAGAGTTTAGCCTAACCATCTCTACAAGAACATCTGAGTAGATAAAGAATTCCTATTGTTCAATAATAATTGTTCTTACATACAACAAGAACAAATTGTAAAGTTTGTCTAAGAATACCTATACCATGGACGTACATTGTGAATGGACAATGAGTTTGGCCTAGAAATAAGCAGGAGAAAAGGAGTGGGCTCTATTGCTTTTTGAAAATTGTGAAATTCTTTAAAGGGCTTCAACTGCTTCCTGAGGCAAAGATTTACCTTTTTTAGTAGCTAGTCTGCATTAACTGGACCAACATAGAGACAAAAAGCCATGGTAAACTGAACAAATGCAGTATTGTCTTTGCTGAATATCCTCTGCATGCTATGATTAAGTAAACCTCCTCTTGCTAATAGAACCAATGTTTCACTACAACTTTAACCTCTAAGGAACTAAAAATGAACACTGGTCAGTAGGCAATGGAAAGAGGTAGGGTAGGCATGAGCAGACTGTAACACATAGAACTATATAGTAAATTCTATAAGTATATAGCAAATATAGAGTAACAAGGTCTATAAAGTAAAGGATATCATAAAACGCATGAGAAAAAAAAGCATTTTTTCATATGACTAGAAATGGTTTTAATTTCTTCATCTGCAGATTGTCTGTTTATATCCTTTGGCCATTTATCAATTGGAGAATGGCTTGAATTCTTATACACTTGAATCAATTTTTGACACCAAGGTCGAGGGTTCGATCCCCGAATGGGCCACCAAATGATGAGGGAGAAGTGGTGCTGATAAGGTGTGTGAAGGAAGGGAGATAGTGTTGGACCCGTTTGGCCAGTCACGGGTTTGTGGAGGAATCCACGAACCCCTAGAAATGTGTCAAGCTGTCTATATGGTAAAAAAAAAAAAAAAGAAAAAGAAAAAAGGAAACAAGTTTATTTCGCTGGAAAGAACAAATTCTTGCCAGTGGGCATAGGCCTGCTAGACCTTTTGCATTGGTGGGTTTACACTGAGCAGCAGCTCAATGGGCTTTTTCCTGGTGTGAGAAATAGCAAAAGTTTGGGGTTCAGAGTCATCCTTTTATTTTGCCTTCTAAGGCTTTAGGCTGGGGAGATTAAGGGCTAGTTTCTAAAGGGCAATGATTATGCACTAGGCCAAGATTTCTGATTGAATTGCAAGTTTGCCTATGAATAGGTGGGTGAGGCCCCTCCTATCTCAATAGGAGGGTCTTTGAGATTCGGGTCTCTCCAGCCCTCCCCCTACCATCAAGGGACACACAATTAAGGGAACAGTTTACATCCTTTTCTCTATATATTTTAGAAATGAGGCCTTTATCAGAACCTTTGAATATAAAAATGTTTTCCCAATTTATTGCTTTCCTTCTAATCTTATCTGCATTAGTTTTGCTTAGTACAGTGTCTTTTAATACAGCATTATATAAAGTCCTTTTGATATTGCCTTTGGATTAGTATAAAGGCATCCCCTAATTTGACAGTCCTTGATGAGGATCTATTATTTGTCCTTTTTGAAAAGGACCATGATGGGGAAACTAGGTGGCGCAGTGGATAGAGCACCAGCCCTGAAGTCAGGAGAGAGGACTATGGGAACTGAGTAATGGATCACAACATAACATTTTCACTCTTTTTGTTGTTGTTTGCTTGCATTTTTTTTTTATTTTTTCCTTTTTGATTTGATTTTTCTTGCGCAGCAAGATACTTGTATAAATGTTTGCATATATTGGATGTAACATATTTTTACCATGTTTAACATATATTGGATTACTTGCCATTTAGGAGAGGGGATGAAGGGAACGGGATAAAAATTGGAACACAAGGTTTTGCAAGGGTTAATGCTGAAAAATCAGTTTTGAATGGGAAATGGAAAATACTAGCACAGGACCACCCAGTATGGCATATTCACATCAAAGAAGATGCTATAATTGCAGTAGATAAAAAATTTAAAAACCAAACCAAACAAAAAACATGAGATGCTCATAGTTAGAGATATACCCACTCCTAATGTTCATATGAACTACTTATACCCGACCTATGGTGTTGTATTGTTCTGATGAGCTACAATTGGGACACATTGTACATTGACCCCAACATAGAGATGTAATTTTAGTTTTCCTCAATATCGAAGGCCAACAACCAACTTTGTATCTACTCTGTATCTTAGTTGAGATTCGCTATGCTCTGAGCTTATTACTCCAAGCAGTGTATCTCTTATTCCATAGAGGATTCAGAAAAGCAAAGAAATTTGTACATTGTCATAGAACTAGTAAAGCAGGTTGGTAAGATTTGAACCCAAAATTTCCTGTTTTTATTCTTTTACTTGGTGCTTGTCTCTCATTTCATTGTGCCAAGGCTGAGCACCATAAAGGGGTGAATGATTTTCCTATTGCATTTTGTTAAAGAGGCAGCATGATATAGAGCAGGGCTTCCTAAACTTTTTCCACTTGAGACCTCTTTACAAATGAGAAAATTTTTATGTGACCCAGGGTATATAGGTATATAAAATAGACATACAAATCAAACATTTATTAATAATAAATCATAATTTTGCAATCCCTACATTCAGTTACTAAGTCTATACAAGGTCTATAAACTACAGTTTAAGAAACGAGTTTAGGGATAAAAAATTAGCTTTTGAATCAGGAACACCTGGGTTTAAATAATTGGCTATAGAATCCTTAACAATTCATTGAATCTCTTATCATCCCAGGTGACTCTTTACCACTATGTTCCAAAGAAAGTGTTCATCACCTTCATAAAGCAATAAGGATTGCCTTATCTAGGAATTTCTAATACCAATGACATCACAGGTTCAGTCCCTATTGCCTTGGAAGTCCATGGCCAAAATTATTCCCATGAATCTCCATTCTAGGCAAAAACCCCAGGGTCTCATCAATAACCACTTTAATTTTTGGCACTGATCTTTACCCAGGAAGGAGTTTGTCCTATATCCTTCCATTTACTTGAAAACACAAAACCAAATAGAAGGGCTATTTCTTTTCTGCATAATTTAGGTTAATTCAGCCCTTCTATTTTGGAAATCCTATTCTCAGAGTTTCCTTAGCTATAAACAACATCTTGACTGTACCAAACAAGTCATTGTTCTTATAAAGTATCTCCAGATAAAATCCCTTTGGCTATTGGAAGAGAAAAAAAAAGTAATGGATGGTGAATGGGGTGCTGCTAGTTCCCCCCCAAAGAGATTCTTTTTCTCCCTAAGAAGAGGCAAAGATGAAATCAAAAAGAAATATAGTGCCCAACTAAAGAGGTTTTTTAATAAGGTGTTTCACTCAAAAGAGGCTTAAATGAGACAAGCAAAATTAATACCACAAATATACAAGGAACAGCATTAACAAAGTGAAATCCCTCTTGGGTCCCCATAGCCAATTCAGAGAACAGCTGTATGAAATATTGAAAACACACTCAAACATCGTAAACTAAGAGGGGTGTATCAATAATTCACACTAACAATAACCAGTGCTGAGGAGTAGAGCACAGGGGATTTCATAAGTCCAAGAGAATAATTATAGTTTCACAAGCCATTTAAGGGAATTGGAATTTCAGTATGAACTAGAAAGGAACTGGAAGTCTGGATAACACTTTCTATTAGAAAAATTTCAAAGGATGACACAGAATGGACTAGATCCATTCTTCCTTTGTTCTAGTATAATTTGTTCCTCATGCCTAGGGGACTCCTTTCTCACCTGTTCCTCTTAGAATCCCCAAATTTCCTTCAAAGCTAAATTCAGATGTTGTCTTTTTTTACATAGTGTTACATAGTATAGTTTAAAACTCTATAAAGGTTAAAAACATGTGTGTGTGTGTGTGTGTGTTTAAACTCATATATGTGTGTGTGTAAAGAGACAGAGACAGAGGGGAAAGAGAGAGAGAATCTTATAACTGGGCATAGAAAGATTTAATTTTTTTGTTTTGTTTTTACTTCAGTAAGACTTTTGGGATATCCTATATGAGTCCTTTCTTAATCCACTGAGCTGTTAGTACTTCCTCCTTGAAATTATTCTGCCATAATTTACTTTGCCTGTATTGTGCATGTATTTGTAGAATCATTTCTCTAATAGAATGTAAGCCCCTTGAGGACAGGACTGTTTTATTTCTGCCATTGTATGCTCAGTGCCTGGCTTGATAAATACCAATTTATTGATTTATCAGTTAAATGAATCATTATTACTACTAGTGATAATAGAAATAATAACACCTGACATTTTATGGTATTTTAAGCTTTTTTATATATTATCTCATTCGAACCTCATTATTATCCTTATTATAAAGACAAGAAGAGATTACATGACCTACCCAAAGACGTACAGACATGTAAGAGACTCAGTAGGAACTTATTATGTCAACAAGTCTGGTAGTTTCCCATACTGCCTTGCCCTGGGGCTTGTTTTTCATTGTTTTCAAGCATCTACCGCTATGATGGGTCATATTATAATAATGATAATGATAAAAATAATAAGGCAGGTAGGTGGTGTATAGAGCATCAGTAATCAGGAAAACCCGAGTTCAAATATGGTCTCAGACACTAGTTATATGACTTGGGCAATTGATTTAACCCTGTTTATCTCAGTTTACTTATTTATAAAATGAGCTGGAGAAAAAAAAAGGTAAACCACTTCCAAAAAATCTCTAAATGAAGTCATGAAGAGTCACACATGACCTATACAACTAAACAACAACAAATAATACTAATAAGATTTGCAAATCTCATTTTAACCTCACAACAATATTAGGAGATAGGTGCTATTATTATTATTATTTTACAGGTGAAGAAGCTGAGATAGACAGTGTTAAATGATCTGCTTAGAATCACAAGCTAATAAATGTCTGAGGCTACATTTGAACTCAGCACTTGATGTGTTTGCTTTGGTAAGGAGAAGGACTATCTCATTATGTGAGAGAGAGGCAAAGAAGGAAATAGTGACAGAAATTCCTCCAATTACTCTGTGACTTAGGGGTTCTTAAGTTTTCTGTGTGTCCTGAACTCCTCTGGCAGACTTGTGGAGCCTATGGACCCCCTTCTGAAAAGAATGCTTTTAAATGCATAAAATCGAATTTGTGTGTGTGTGTGTGTGTGTGTGTGTGTATTATGCCAAAGAAAGCCACTTATACTGAAATACATTTACCAGAATATTTTAAAAAACATAGTACTTGTCTTAGCTGCCTACCACACTGAGAAACTAAACCATTTGTGCATGTATCCATAGCTAAGGTAAACTTGAACTCAAATTTTCTCATTTCTAAGTCTACATCTCAATCCACAAAACAATGTTACCACCCACTTTGTGGGTGTTCAATCAATGCTAGTAGATTGGAGTGGGTTACTAAGTAGACCTCTATTAGCCCACATTTTTACAAAGCTAACAGGAAAATAGTCCCTACTGACCCTATAGATGACCAATCGTTCTCATCAGAAGCTTAGCCAATTAGAGAAGCAATGTGGCCAAAGCAACTCATGAAAAACTGAGTTTTTGTGGAAGGATCGTGACCTTCACTAATAGAAATGATACCCAGAGGTGAATCATTCTGCTGAAGTGTTGATTCAGAAGCACTGGTGGGTTAATAAAGGTCTAATATGACTTCAAAGAAAAATGAAATAATTTCTAAGCCTTTACAGCATGCTGTGTTCTCAGCTTATTCCTGTATATGTGTGTATATATGTATGCATGCATATACATATATGCACATGTATACCATACACATATATAAATGTATTTCCAGAGTAATATACATATTTTCATATTTTCAAATGTAGCTTTCTTGCCTTGCAAACTATTATTTTTTCAAATGGGGATATTTCTGGCCAGGATGCCACCCCTATTTTCAACACACACATATATACACATCCCTTTTCTATGAAAAAATTTTTACAGTATACTGTAGAAAAAGCTGCCATCAAGTACAGCACTTTTGTATGTATATATACACATATAAACATATCTATAGCTAAAGATATCTGTATCTTTATCTATGGATATAGCAGTCCATCAGTAAACAAGTAAAGCCTCGTCTTTGGACAACAGATAAATTATATCTATTCTCTGGCCCATATGTAAAGCATGTTCAGATCTGCTGAGATAGCCTAGACCCTGAACTTTTAATAATAGAATAGACATTTATTAAACCTAAAAGATGTTCAGGTCTTTCTAAATAGCTTAGACCTAAATGAATCCAGAACCCTTAATAACAGAATAAACATTAAATACCTACTATGTATCAATGCTAAGCACTGGTAATATAAAATAGGCAAAAATCATAAAGGAGCTTATGATTTAAAGGGGGAACACACATACACACATACATTTCTGTATGTATTAGCTCTCAACTAGACTAAATAAGACAGATTAATTTTCATCAGATTTGGATAACAGAATTTACTGGAATAATAAAAAGGAAAGAAAGCGTTGGGGAGACTGTGTTTCCTAGAGTGACATACACATCATCTTCATGTTTTCAAATGTATCTTTTGCTTTGCAAACTATTATCTTTTCATAGAGGGACATTTCTGCCAAGGATGCCACCCGTTTTCAATATAGCATTTCTCATTAACTTTTCACAGTCCTTTTCTTAGCTGTTAAAGTGCTGCTCTTATCCACACATTTACTTTTTTTGTCAGTTCCAGCCATGTGGAAACACCACAGAGACAAACGAACAGTTTTTTTCTAGCCTATTCCCACCCAGTCACACTCAGGATAAGAGGTCTTTCCTGTTTGGGAGAAGAGATTCTTAGAAAGCTCTTCCCACCCCCCTACTGTGCACCCCCCCTCCACATCTTCCACTCCAGGTACATTGATTTCTGATGCTTTCTATCCCCTGTCATACATTTACTGCACCGTCTGGCTGCTTGGTATAACCAGTACCTGTTACAATTTGACAGGCAATTATCTCTCATATGAAGTCTGTGAGATCTCATCTCTGCAATCATGGTAAATGGCTTCAACTACTGTAGGCTGGTCTATAAATTGTTTCAGGCCATAAAGAGTCAGCCAAGAATAAAGATGAAGGATATTGCCAAGTGAATAACAGAATGGGCCTCAGGTTCCACACACACTAATTTGGTTTAGAGCTATAAGAGAAACAGGGTCAGAGAAATTAAGTGACTATGGTCACATAGCTAGAAGGTGTTGTTCCATATGTGGAACCATCAGTTACAGTAAATGGTGAAGTTTCAAATGCTGTGGATAACTTCACTTACATTGACAATATACTTTCCAGGGCTGTACACATTGATAATGAGTTTGACACATGCTTTGCTGGAGCTAGTTCAATGTCTGGGAGGCTCTGAAGGACAGTGTGGGAGAGGAGAGGTATTAGTCTATGTACCAAACTGAAGGTCTACAGAGCTGTTGGACTGACCTCATTGTTGTATGCCTGTGAAACTTGGATAGTATACTAACACTGCCAGGAAACTGAATCACTTCCATCTGAATTGTCTTAGGAAGATTCTGAAGATCACCTGGCAGGATGAGATACTAGACAGTGAGGTCCTTTCTTGAACTAAACTGCTAAGCATTCCAGCTCTACTGCAGAGAGCACAACTCTGTTGGGCTGGCCACATTGTTTGAAGACCAAATGTATGCTTGCAGAAAAATTTATTTTATGGAGAACTCACACAGAGCAAGTACAAGATGGTCAGAAAAAGCAATGCAAGGACACTCTCTTTTATTATTATTATTATTAAAGCCTCTTATTTATAGAACATGAGTGATTTTTCTACATTGACCTTTGCAAAAAAAAAATTTTTTGTTCCAAATTTTTCCCCTCCTTCCCCCCCACATCCCTAGATGACAAGTAGTCTAATACATATTAAATATGTTAAATTATGTGACAAATCCAATATATGTATACATATCTATACAGTTACTGCACAAGAAAAATCAGATCTAGAAAGAGAAAAAAAAAAAAAACAACCTAAGAAGGAAAACAAAATACAGGGAAATATTCACGGAAAGCATTAAAATGCTGTGTTGTAGTCCACACTCAGTTCCCTCAGGCCTCTCTCTGGGTGTATATGGCTTTCTTCATCGCTGAACAATAGGAACTGGTTTGAATCACATCATTGTTGAAGAGAACTATGTCCATCAGAATTGATCATCATATAGTCTTGTTTCTGTGTATAATGATCTCCTGGTTCTGCTGATTTCACTCAGCATCAGTTCATGTAGATCTCTCCAGGCCTCTCCGAAATCATCCTGCTGCTCGTTTCTACAAAGACACTCTCAAGGCCTCGCTTAAGAACTTTAGTATTGATGGAGCCAAGATGGTGGAGAGTAGACAGGTCTTTTTCTGAGCTCTTCCTGGCTTCCCTCAGAATTAACGCCAGATCAAGTCTCTGAACCGGTTGTAGAATGACAGAATCCACAAATATTTGAAATGTAACAAATTTTCAGCAGAAGATATTTTGGAAGAACTTCAGAAAAAGTCTGTTTCAATCAGGTTGGGGTGGGTAAGAGGGGAGGTGGGCCAGCACAGACACAGCACAAGGAAGCCCAGGACAAAGAGGTCTTGGGGGAAATCTACTGGGAGGCTCTTAATCAAAATACAGTGTTGGCTATTCTGTCCCGGTTCAGAATTCAGTGGGTCAGCAGAGTAGTTGTGAGACCTCCAATGAAACCACAGAAAACAAATAGGGAGCCCCTGAACCCCAGCATGACCAAAAGGACTTGACTCCACACACCCATCATGGGAAGGAAGCTGGCAGCACTAACCCCAGGGCTGCATGAAGTCACTGTTGCCTGTAGAAGAAGCTTGGGACAATCTCCCCTTTGCCCTAACAGCAGACGTCAACCTTTAAAAATGAGCAAAAAAAGCAAAAACAGCTCTGACCATAGATAGCTATAATGGAGTCAAGGAATCATAGACCTCAAAACTTGAGTACACTAAAGGCAACACTTCTCTAGATGAAGCCTCAAAGAGTTTCTTTCCAACTCAAAAGACTATCTTGGAAGAATTCAAAAAGGATCTTAAAAGATAGTTAGAATTAAAATGGGGAAAGGAATTCAAAGCTTTGAAAAAGGAAACACAGAAATTTAAAAAACTCATTCCTTAAAAAATAGATTTAGCAAAATGGAAAAAGAAAACAACTCCTTGAAAAACAGAACTGGTGAAATGGAAAAAAAAAATCCAATGAATATTCATTTAGAAGTTCAATTGGCCAAAAGCAAAAGGAGGTAAAAAAGCAACTGAAGAAAATAATTCACTAAAAATTAGAATTGAATGACGATCAATTCTGATGGACATGGCTCTCTTCAACAATGAAATGTTTCAAACCACTTCCAATTGTTCACTGAAGGAAGCCATATACACCCAGAGAGAGGCATGTGAAATGTGGACCACAACATAACATTCTTATACTCCTTGATTGATGTTTGCTTACATTGTGTTTCCTTTATCTGATATATCGTTTGTGTAGACAAGATTTTTCTTGCACAACAATGATAAGTGTGGAAATATGTATGCATATATTCGATCTGTCAAGTATTTTAACATAATTAACATGTAGTGGATATCCTGCCATCTAGGGGAGAGGTGGGGAGTTGGGGGGAAAAATTTGTAACAGAAAGCTATGTAAGGGTTAATGCTGAAGAATAACCCATACATATGTTTTGCAAATAAAATAAAATTTAAAAAAAATTAAAATTGAACAAATGGAAGTGAATGACTCAAGAGGACATCAAGAATCAGTCTTTGATTAGCCATTGAAAGAATCCATTAATCACCTCCTGAAAGAGACTCCAAGGTCTCTTCTTGAGACTCCAAGGACTATTGTAGTTTAATTCTAGAATTATCAGATCAAGGAGAAAATACTGCAAGTAGCCAGAAAGAAACAATTCAGATATGAAGGAGCCACAGTCAGAATTACCCAGAACCTAGCAGCTTCCACTTTAGAGGATCAAAGGGCCTGGAATATGATATCCTGGAGGGCAAAGGAGCTTGAACTGCAGTCAAGAATCAATTATCCAGCAAAATTAAGCATTATCTTTTAGGAGAAAAGATGAATATTCTTTTTTTTATTAAAGCTTTTTATTTGCCAAACATTGACTCTTACAAAGCTTTCTGTTACAAAATTTTTCCCCCAGTCCCCTCCCTTCCCCCAGATGTTAGGAAGTCCACCACATGTCAATCATGTTAAAATACCCAACAAGTTGAACACATGTATACATATTTCCACACCTATCTTGCTGTGCAAGAAAAATCATATCTACAAGAAAAAAATATGAGAAAGGAAACCCAATGCAAGCAAACATCAATAGAGACCATGAAAATATTATGTTGTGGTCCACATTTCATATCCCTTTCTCTGGGTGTATATGGCTTTCTTCACTGAACAATTGGAACTGGTTTGAAACATTTCATTGTTGAAGAGAGCCACGTCCATCAGAATTGATCATCATATAGTATTGTTATTGCCGTGTATATTGATTTCCTGGTCCTGCTCATTTCTCTCAGCATCAGCTCATGCAAGTCTCTCCAGACCTCTCTGAAATCATCCTGCTGGTCATTTCTTACAGAACAATAATATTCCATAACATACATATACCATAATTTATTCAGCCATTCTCCAATTGATGGGCATCCATTCAGTTTCCAGTTTCTATCCAGTACAAAAAGGGCTGCCACAAACATTCTTGCACATATGGGGCCCTTTCCTTCCTTTAAGATCTCTTTGGGATATAGGTCTAATCAAAACACTGCTGGGTCAAAGGGTATGCACAGTTTGATAACTTTTTGAGCATATTCCAATTTTCCATTCCAATTGAGCAATATTCCAAATTGCTCTCCAGAATAGTTGGATCCATTCACAGTTCCACCAACAATGTATCAGTGTTCCAGTTTTCCCACATCCCCTCCAACATTCATCATCATCTTTTCCTGTCATTTTAGCCAATCTGACAGGTGTGTAGTGGTACCTCAGAGTTGTCTTAATTTGCATTTATCTGATCAATAGTGATGTGGAGCACCTTTTCATATGACTAGAAATAGTTTTAATTTCATCATCTGAAAACTGTCTATTCATATCCTTTGACCATTTATCTATTGGAGAGTGGCTTGAATTCTTATAAATATGAAACAATTCTCTATATATTTTAGAAATGAGGCCTTTATCAGAACCCTTAAATGTAAAGATTATTTCCCAATTTATTGCTTCCCTCCTAATCTTGTCTGCATTAGTTTTATTTGTACAAAAACTTTTTAACTTAATATAATCAAAATTATCTATCTGGTGTTCAATTAAGAGCTCCAATTCTTCTTTGGAAACAAATTCCTTACTTCTCCACAGGTCTGAGAAGTAAACTATCCTATGTTCCTCTAATTTGCTTATAATATCACTCTTTATATCTAAATCATGAACACATTTAGATCTTATCTTGGTATATGTGTTAAGTGTGGGTCAAGCCCTAATTTCTTCCACACTAGTTTCCAATTTTCCCAGCAGTTTTTGTCAAATAGTGAGTACTTATCCCAAAAGCTGGGGTCTTTGGGTTTATCAAACACTAAGTTGCCATAGTTATTGCCTAGTTTGTCCTGTGATCCTATCCTATGCCACTGATTGACTACTCTATTTCTTAGCCAGTACCAAATGGTTTTGATGACCGCTGCTTTATAATATAGTTTTAGATCTGGTAGAGCAAGGCCATTCTCATCAGCCTTTTTTTTTTCATTAATTCTCTTGAAATTCTTGACTTTTTGTTCTTCCAAATGAACTTTGCTACTATTTTTTTCTAGATCTGTAAAATAATTTCTTGGGAGTTTGATTGGTATGGCACTGAAAAGATGAATATTCAATGAAATAGGGGGTTTTCAGTTATTTTTGATGAAAAGACCAGAACTGAACAGAAAATTTGATCTTCAAATATAGAACTGAAGATAAGCATAAAAAAAGTTTTTAAAAAAAGCATAAAAAGAAAAAAAATCTATATATCTATATCTATATATATTTTAAAGGTTAAAATGTTTACATCCCTATACGAGAAGATGATATGTTAAACTTGAGAAATGTAACTTAGTTAGGGATATACTTAGAAGGTGTAGGTATAGTTTGACTTTATTGTGATGATATAAAAAAGAAAGAAGGGGTGGAAAAGGAATTGTATTAGAAGAAGAGGAAAGGAGAGGTAAAATGGGGTAAACTACATTACATGAAGAGGCAAAAAAAAGGCCTATTACAACTGAGGGAAAGAAGAGAGGGGGATGAGCATTGCATAAACTTTAATCTCATCAGATTTGACTCAGAGAGATATTCATCAGACATATTTAGTTTGATAGAAAAATTCATCTCATACTATAGGGAAGTATGAGGGGAAAAGGGAAAGGAAAGGGGGAGGCTAATAGAGGGGCGAACAGAAATAGAAGGGAAAGGGGATGAGAAAGGAGGAGAGACTGTAAAAGAAGAGGGCAGATTGAGGGAGATGGTAGTCAGAAGCAAAACCCTGGGGAGGAGGGAAAGGTGGAAAGGAAAGAGAATAGTATAACTTGGAGAAAATATGATGGCGGGAAGTACAGAATTAGTCATTTTAATTGTGAATGTGAATGGGATGAACTTTCCCATAAAACAGAAGCGGATAGCAGACTGGATTAAAAATCAGAATCCTACAATATGTTGTTTACAAGAAATACATTTAAAGTAGAATGACACTATAAAGGTAAAAAAGGCTGAAGCAGAATCTATTATGCTTCAGCTGAAGTAAAAAAAAAAAAAGCAGGGGTAAATTCTGGTTTCAGATCAAGCAAAAGCAGAAATAGATCTAATTAAAAGAGATAAGGAAGAAAACTACATTTTTCTAAAGGGTACCACAGATAACAAATATCTATACTAAACATATATTCACCAAGTGGTATAGCATTGAGATTCTTAGAAAAGAAGTTGAGAGCTGCAAGAAGAAATAGACAGCAAAACTATACCAGTAGAGAATCTCAACCCAACTAAATAAATCAAACCACAAAATAAACAAGAAAGAAGTTGAGGGGGCAGCTAGGTGGTGCAGTGGATAGAGCACCAGCCCTGAAGTCAGGAGGACCTGAGTTCAAATTTGGTCTCAGGCACTTAATGTTTCCTAGCTGTGTGACCCTGGGCAAGTCACTTAACCCCAATTACCTCAGCAAAAAGCAAAAAAAAAAAAAAGAAAGAAGTTGAGGTAAAGAGAATTTTAGAAAAGCTTGGTATGGTTGACCTTTGGAGAAAATTGAATGGGAACAGAAAGGAACATACTTTTTTCTTAGTGGTACATGGAACCTACACAAAAATTGATCAGATATTAGGGCATAAAAATGTCAAAATCAAATGCGGACAGACAGAAATTGTAAGTGCATCCTTTTCAGATCATGATACAATAGAAATTATATGTAATAAAGAGGGAAAAACAGACCAAAAATTAATTGGAAATTAATAATCCAATAAATAATCTATTATTAATAATTGGAAATTATTGTTAATAAATTAGAAATAATTGGAAATAAATAATCTAATCCTAGAGAATGAGTGGGTGAAATGACAAGTCATAGACACAATTGATAACTTCATTCAAGGGCATGGCAATAATGAGGCAACATACCAAAATCTAAGGATGTAGCCAATTAAATACCAAATTTGAAATTCTGACAATAAAAAGGGAAATTATTAAAAATGAAAGTAAGAAAATTATTGAATTAATAAACAAAACTAAGAGTTGGTTTCATGAAAAAAACAATAAAATAACTTTTAGTTAATTTGATTAGGAAAAGGAAAGAAGAAAATCAAATTGCTAGTATCAAAAATGAAAAGAGTGAACTTTCCACCAA
>JAJPUD010018932.1:0-15881 GCA_023553655.1 Myrmecobius fasciatus | reverse complement strand
AAAAATAGAAAATAAAAAAGCAGGCTTCTTAGTTGGCGCCAAATTCTGGCCCTCCTAATGTGGGCCTGGGGCAAATCTCTTGGAATTGCAACGCCCTTGAGCAGTCCCTTCCTTTCGAGGACCCCTACAAACCCCTCCTGTCTCTGCCTCTCTTTCTGGGGACCTTAAACAAACAAACAAAATATATAAATAAATGAATTTAAAAGAAAAAAGAAAATTAAAAAATTAAAAATAAAAAAAAGTGAAACTATTATGCTTCAACCCATATTCAGTCTTCATTGTTCTTCCTGTGGATGCCTATGACATTTTTCCATGTCTATTGGAATTGCCCTGAATAATTGCATTGTTGAAAAGAGTGAAGTCCATTACAGTTGATCATTATATAATATTATTAATATTTACATTATTCTTTTCATTCTGCTTACTTCATTCAGCATCAGTTCATGTAAATCTTTCCATGCTTTTCTGAAATCAGCTTACTCATCATTTCTTATGGAAAAAATAGTCATGATACTCATATACTGTAATAGAGTTAATCATTCTCCAACTGAAGGGCATCTATTCAATTTCCACTTCCTTGCCACTACAAGAGGTGCTACACACATTTTTGCACATGTGGATTCTTTCGCTTTTATTACTGTCTCTTTGTGATATAAAGCCAGTAGACATCCTGCTGGATCAACAGGTTTTATTGCCCTTTGGGCATAATTACAGATTGTTCTCCAGAAGGAGCTAGATCATTTCACAACCCCACCAAAAGTGCATTAGTATCCCAGATTTCCTACATCCCTTCCAATATTAATCATTATTTTTTTCCTGTCATCTTAGCCAATCCAAGAGATGGGAGGTGGTACCTCAGAGTTGCCTTAAATTTGCATTTCTCTAATCAATTGTGATTTAGAGCATTTAAAAATAATTATTTATTTACTATTTTCCCCAGTTACATCCAATCAATTTTTAAAAGATTTTTGAGTTCTACGTTCTCTCCCTTTTTCCCACCGACAATTAAATCCCCACATATGAGGCTATGCAAAACAATTTCTTAAAAGTCAAGTTTTGAAAGAAAACATAGATCTCCCATTCTAATGAAAATAAGAACCTCAAGAAAAATCAAGTTAAAAATAAAGAGAGATAGAGAGATAAATATAGAATGCCTCCTTCTGTATTCAGGCATAATCAGTTCTTTCTCTGGGTATGGATACAATTTTTTATCATAAATCCTTCAGAGTAGTTATAGGTGATTGTACTACTGAGAATAATAGTCATTTACATCTAGTCATTGCAGAACATTGGTATTATTTTGTATACTGTATATTTCACTTTGTTCATAGAGGACTCTCATGTTTTTTTTTTTTCCTAAAAGCATCCTGATTATCTTTTTCCAGAAGACTGTATTCACCCAGAAAAACTTGCTTTGAAATTTTATTTTACAATTATTATTGCTAATTATATTTCACCCATTTATTCTCTCTCTCCTTTCACCCTGTGCCTTCTCAAATGTGTTTTGCTAAAACCATTCCCTCCTCCAACATGCCTTCTCTTTCATCATCTTCCCCTCCTCCCATGTTCCAATTCTCTCTTATCTTTCTGTAGGGTAATATACATTTCTATACTCCTTTTGACTATGTATATTTCCTATATGAGTCAATTCTGATGAGAGTAAGGTTCACTCACTCCCCTTTCCTACTCCTTTTCCCCTCCACTGTAAAAGCTTTTTCTTATCTATTTTTTTTTTCTTGCAGATAACTAGGTCCAACATGGGCTGGAGCTGGGGCTGGGTTCAGAGCTGCACCAGTGAGCTCTGAACCAGTACTGAATCCTGGATTCCTGCTCTGGTGTCTCAAACCTTTTCTGCTGAGAGAAACGTCCTCATTAATGTTTTGTTCTTCTTTTACAATTTGACCTAATCTGTTTTCTAGTGTTATTTTCTTGAGCAATTTTTTGTGGGCTTCTTTACTAAGGTGTTGATTTGTTACATTGCTCTCATTTCTCTTCCGAAATTTTCTTCTCTCTAACTTGATTTTCAAAATTGTTTTTTTTTTTTGAGCTCTTTCATGATCTGCAACCATTTCATAATTTTTTCTTTGCGATTTTTGGGTGTAGGAGCTTTGACTTTGTTACTTTCTGAGTGTGTGCTTTGATCTTCCTTGTCACCATGGTAACTTTCTATGGTTAGAATCATTTTTTTTTCTGTTATTCGACAGGTTTTTGTCATTCTCTTTCCTGTCTACTGTCAGACAGAAGTTATCAAATTTTATATCTTGATTTAGTTTGGAGGGTCATATAAATTTTCATTCATTTAATATTTCAACCAGAAATCATTAAATACCTACTGTATGTAAGATGCAGTTAGACACATGGGATATAAAGTATACTATGAAATAGTCTCTGTCTCATGAAACTTATATCCTTTTGGGAAGGAGATGGGAAGTTCATCATGTATAAAACAAATCTAAAGCAATTCTTTTAGGAGAAATATTAACAAATGAGGATAGAATAGCCCTCAGATAAAGGTGGTACTTGAACTGGAACTTGAAAAGAGCTAGTAATTCTTAGAATATGAAGTTTCTATTTCTGTAATGGATAAATTAAAAAAAAACTAATTCCATTTCTAAAAAAATGTCATATTCAAAACAATTATCCTGTTAAATGTGTGAAAGAGAAATGAAAAAAAGAGTTTTTGAGAATTTTTAAGTTAGAATTTAAGAATGTTTGATGTATAGAAGAAAAGTTGTTTATTCAATTTATTAAATAATTAATATTTAATAAATGAAGGAGGAGCTTTCAGGTAATTTATTAGTTAGCATGAAAATTCTTGAAATTTGCCAATCAATATAGAAATATCACCATATACCTCTTGATTATTTTAGAACTCAGGATTATATTGGGTAAAAAAAAAATGAACTAGTAGAATTTAGTGAGAAACTTGATCATCATTCTTTGTCTCAAAAACAGGGTCAACCCTAAAACTCCTGCTGTGTACATGGTACTCCAACATTATCCATTTCAAGCACCTTCATTCTATATTAATTTATTTTTCTCTTTCTTCCTTTGCAAATTTGACTTTCTCTCTAAAGTGATTTTATCACATCCTGCTTATATTCCATCCACATACCTAAATCATCAGCCCTTCAAATGTGGGAATTTTATGATCTTGCTTCCCAAAATACGAGTACAATGATTAATGAATATTCTAAAGCTGTTATTAATGAACTTAGGTAACACCTGTGTCATTTGGGCCCAAGCCCTTTATATGATAGAATTGGCTACAATTAATCATTGTTGCTACTACTGCTGCTATTTTTGTTGTTGCTGCATCTGCTGCTGTTGGGAAGGGTCCTTGATAGTAATTTTTTTCAAAACTTGTGCTCTACTCAGGGAAATCACATGGATGTCAATATCTACCTTGTTTTTGAGGTGTCTCTGACCCTTGCTCATCAAGTTTCCTCTAACTTATACCTCCCACCTGCCGAAATTTTGTTTATAGGATGCATGTACTTTAGAACTTGAACTGCCAAGAAAACTCTCCATGCCTTTTTACATATTTTAAAGCAACTTTCACTTCAGTGATGTTCTGAATCTTCCTTCAAAAACTATTCAGTATAAATAATTTGAGTTGTTAGCAAAGGGATAGGTCTCAGTTGCTTCCTAATATAAAGGACTCATTCATGTGCCAATCTTTCTTCCTCTCTGAAAAGACAGTGTGAATTCCTGGCTTCCCTTCAAGTTCAAGAGATGTACCATATTTCTGCCTCTGTTTTTTATTTTCTCTTTGAGATTCTGTATCACTAAAGCTCATATCACTCACCACTGTTGTCCTTGAAAGGCAATCTCTCTTTTTTTGAACCATAACGTTTCTCTTCATAGGACAAGATTATGCAGACTAAAAATGGAATTGTTCTTCCTCCCTTGGTTGAAATGTGATGTACATAGATACAAAAAGAGATATAACAAGAATATCTGAAGAACATGGAACATCTAATTATCAGACATTTTTAAGTGAATAATTTAAGAATAAACAAAAGATAGAGTAGAGATATAAAATGGAAAATTTTAATTAAATTAAATTAAAAAGGTTTTGTTCAAATAATACAATTATAAGTTCAGAAGGAAAGCAGAAAGTTGAAGGAAAAATATATATGCAGTTTTTCAAATAAAGTTCTCATATCTCAAATGCATAAAGAACTTTGTGAAATCTATAGAAATATGAGTTTTTCCCCAGTTGATGAATGGTCAAATGATATGAAGTAAGTTTTCTAATGAAGAAATGAAAAATATGAAAATATTCTATAAATCATTATTGTTTAGGTAAATGCAAATAAAAATAACTTTGAGATATTATTTTACACCTATCAGATTGGCTAAATTTACTGAAGGGTAAAACAACAAATGTTGGAGGGGATATGAAAACACTGGGACACCAATTCATTGTTAGTGGAACTTTGAACTTATTCAGTAATTTTGGAGAGAAATCTGGAATTATGCTTAAAGAGTTATTAAACTGCATATATCCTTCAACCCAATAATAATAATACTAATAAGTTTGTTTCCAAAAATGATTAGGGTGAAAGGAAAATAATATGTCCCAAAATATTTATAGCAGCTCTCTTTAGGGTCACAAAGAATTGCAAATTGTTAGGAAGTGAGGATACTTGTCAATTGAGGAATCATTGAACAAGCTGTGGTATATAATAATGATGGAATTCTATTGTTCTACAACACGTAACGCTTAATGATTTAGAAAAACATGGATAGACTTGCAAAAATAAGCAAGAGTGAAACAAGCAGAACCAATAGAAGAGTGCATATAGTAATAGCCATATTGTTTTAAGAATAACTGAATAAATGAGCCATTTTGACTATTATTAAAAGCCCAAATTAATTATAAAAGGACATATGAAGGAAGACGCTATCTGTATCCAAAACAAGAATTGATAAATAAAAGTATGTATGGAATTATTTTACACACACACACACACACACACACACACACACACACACAGACACACACACACACTTTTGTCTATTGGTAGTCATGTGTAGATCTGGGAAAATAAAAAGAATTAAAGAGAAATAAAATAAATTTGCAAGACAACTTTATTATATATTTAAATGGAATATCAAGTTGTATAAAATATATTGCTAGTTTCTTGTGCATTCATCTTTTTCTACTATGCTGTGGAAAAGCTTGTTTTATTTCATAAATCAAAAATAAAATAAATATATATTTTAAAAAGTGTTGTATTTTGATATTTAAGAATTTAATTCAATTAACTAAGTGCATTGGGATCCAAAAGTTCATTGCTGGTGTATTAATATGAATAAAAATAAGCACTGTTATGGATATATTAAGAGAGATATAATGTTATGATCCCATGAATCATATTGATTAAAAAAGAACCAATCTAGTCTATATTTTGGGTGGCTCCCTTGGAAAAAGAGGAGTATATTTCATTTGGAATTACATTGCTGTATTTTCAAATCATGTGGATTATAGGAATGGGAAAATAATATGCTTAATAAAGTTACCATTGTTTATATGTAGGAAATCAATTATCTGCTGAATGGTTCCAGATAAGTACCAGAATTAACAATCTTTAAAGTTCATAAAGTAGTATGTATTTTAAAAATACTTTGCCATTTTATTTTATGTGATTTTAGAATTTCATTACCAAAGTAATTTACATATTTCATATGCTTTAAATTATTTTCTATCACCAAACAATCTAACATTATTCTTTTTGAAAATGGTACATATCCATTTGTCATAAATAGTAGATATTTGTTCTATAATTATTCTCCTCTTTCATAGTTCTCTTTTTCCATAATGAATTTTACCCTCTCAACTAGTGTTCTTGATTCATAAGTTTCAGAATTTTTAATCTCTGAAGAAAAATTTATCTTCAAAATTCTGTTTTTTAAAAATCATTGTTTTTGTTATACCTATTTTTTCTTTCTTTTTAAAATTACAAAAACTCATCATATTTAAAACATGGCTCAATATCATCACAATTGATATTGTGCAGGTCATTTAAGTAGTACACACACAGACAATACATACATGCATACATGTATGTGAATGTATCAATACATACATGCACATTACACACATATACATACATATACATGATATATCTGCATGCATATATTCATATACATGTATACATGTTCACACATGTACATATACATACATGTCAACAGTGACAGAGAGAAAATCATTATTTACTAAAAGATATTGGGAGAATTGGGTGAAAATAGGTAAAAAAATGGAATTAGATTTATATTTCAGATTATGTTCTTGCTATGCTATTGTTTAATCATCTTCAGTCATGTTCAACTCATCATGACCCCCATTTGGGATATTCTTGGAAAAGATACAATCTTCCTAACTCCAGTAATGGCACTCTATCCATTGTGCTAAGTACCTACCCTATCTCATGTTATAAAATACATTAAATAATCTAAATACTTATATTTAAAAACCCTTCAAAAGCACACTTGCACACATAAGTCTCTATCTAGGTATTATTTTTGAAACCTACTAAACATGCAAACTTACAAAATAGTAATGATACAAATTTCATTAAATAAAAATAAGACAGTATTGCAAACAAGAACAAAGTCCCCTTCTTTCCCACCTTCCCTCTCCCAACATGATGAAATGGAAATGCTTTGAAAATTAAGATAGGTGGCAGAAAGCTGTGAGTTTAGGGTCAGGAAAATCTGAATTCAAATTTAACTTCAGACACATATTCTTTCTGACTCTGAGCAACTCATATAATCTTTCTTAGCTTGAGTTTCTGCAACTGTAAAGTAAGGATCACAATAATGACTAAATACCAGGATTGCTATGAGGATAAAATTATATATCTGAAAACACTTAGCTTAGTGCCTGCTATATAAATGCTATTAATAACAATAACAATAATAATAATGTTAAAAATCTAATATTCAGAACATATATAAGAAATTTAGATACATTTATTATTATATTACATTATAAATGAATTTTGAAATTGATAAGTAATAATTGGATATGAATAGGGTGTTGAGCAAAAGGAAACAGCTCCTTAATAATTATCTGAAAATTTTTCAATACTTAATTGCTATAAAAATTAAAATAAAAATAATTCTTGTATGTGTTCAATTTCTTTTTTAAAAATGCATTCAGGAGCAGTTAGGTGATGCAGCGGGTCGAGCACCAGCCCTGAAGTCAGTAGAATCTGAGTTCAAATCTGGTCTAGACACTTAAAACTTCCTACCTCTGTGATCCTGGGCAAGTCACTTAATCCAATTGCCTCAACAACAATAAAAAATGCATTCATTTCAGAATAGCTACCTCAGGTTCAAAGCATTCTGTGTCACAAGATCTCAGGTATAAACAGAAAGCTTCTACTTAGGTTTAACTTTACCATTTAATTAGATGGTATTTTCAAAAACTAACTATATTTATTCACATAGCATAGCAAATACGAAAAAAGAAGTCCCCATAGTTAGATACAATATGTTCTACCCGATGTTATTATACCACCCTTGGGTAAGAATATATGCTTAGAAAGTACTTATATCCATGACATATACAGGGAGCACAAACTTCAGACTTTGGGTGAATAGGATGTATGTGAATCAAGAGTAAATTAAGCCTCTAACAATTCACTTGTGAATATTCCTCATTTTTGCTAGTCCATGGATCTATGATAATATGGCTCTACTTTTCTTCATGTTACTTCTGTTTGGTATCTCCTTTGATTTTATGTTTTCTGAACTCTGCTATCATCTACTATGATTTAACTTTTCAAATAAATCATCTCCAGTCTGGTAAATATATATTAACTTTCCACACAGAGAGGAGACTCTCTGATAAAGATAAGTTGGAGATTTTTATTCTCCTTGAAACTCTGGAGTATCAAACTACCTGGATAGTAATCAATAAAAGTGACATTGGTTGTCTAGAACATCTTTAATTGATTTGAAAAGGAAGGTAGGAGCTGTATGATAGGAAGAATCTTTCCTAAGCTTCTACTAGACTGAGATTTTCCTACTCTTTGATGATTGAGATGTAACAATTTCAAGTGCACAAGTTCTATAAACTTTCTGATACTATTCACACATGAAAAAATGTTGTGAAACTCACTTTAGTCAGATATGTGATGAATGTAAAGTAAAATACTTAGGAGAGTCCTTAAAGCATGCACAAACACTTTAAAAGTGGTTCTAATGCTTAGCATAGTTCTTCCTACAAAATGGCTGCTTAATCAATGATTATTGGCTGATTATCACTAAAGACCATAGTAAATAAGTTCTTTGGCGGAAGAGACATTTAAATTTCATTGTTACTATCTGTATCTTTTTTGTGATTGTAATTCTTTTTTTTTTATTCTACTTCTTTGCTGAGAGCATCCAGTGAGAGGTAATGATGGAAGAGGGGATTTGAAGTCTATCTTCTCACCTAAGAATTACATGTGGCACCATGTATATGGTCACTCAATATTTTACCTCAACATTTGTTCTTTCATTTTAGGTTATAGAGATGGAGATTAATTTAAAGTCTGCAAATTTGTAAGCATTAAAATCAGAAGAATAAATAATTTGGGACTCTGAGAGTTGAGTAACTATAGGATTTCTCAGCTACTCAAAAACTTATAGGAAAAGATGAGAAGAGAGTTTAGCACAGTACCCCTTACTATATTCTTGTGTTGCCATTTGGGGAAATGATATAAATGATAGTGAAACAGTAGGAACTTTGATAGTAATCATGTAGTTAGAAAGAAAAATGAAAAAAATGAGAAATACAAAAATGTTTCTGTTGTGCATGTGTGCATGTGTATATGTGTGAGAGAGAGATAGACAGACACACAGACACACAGAGAGTCATGGACAATAATGATTGGGAAATTTACCAATTAGATAGACAATAAGGATTGAGAAATTTACCAATTATGTTATCATATGGTAACTTTAGGATGAGTAGTTTTGGTTGAATTGCAAGACTAGATTAAAAAGAGTTTAAAAATAAATAAGAGGGGGCAGCTAAATGGTGCGGTACCAGCCCTGAAGTCAGAAAGTCCTGAGTTCAAATGTGGACTCAGACACTTAACACTTTTTAGCTGTGTGACCCTGGACAAGTCACTTAACCCCAATTGCCTCAGCAAAAAAGCAAAGAGAGAGAGAGAGAGAGAGAGAGAGAGAGAGAGAGAGAGAGAGAGAGAGAGAGAGAGAGAGAGAAATAAGAGGAAAGAAAATGAAAGCAGAATCTAAATATAATTTTCTAGGAGTTTGTCTGATAAAGAGAAGAGGATATAGAAATAAAGTTTAAGAGAAAGGTAGCTTCTAGTGAGTGCTGGGCTTTTTTTTTTAATAATATAAGCCATTTGTACTTCTTTGTATAGAGCACAGAAAGAATGAATACAAAAAGGGACATTAAAGATTAGAGGCAAGATGAATGGAATTTATTGTGGAAGCAATCTATTGGAGAGGAGGAAATTCAATCAAGGTACATATAGAACTACTTGCCTTAGGAAAGAGGGATGCTATTTATAAGACACTGGAGCACAATTGAAAAGAATTAGAGATGATATGTAGAAATTTTTAAAAAGAAAGGGAGGGGAAAGCAAAGTCTCTACAAACAACCTATATTTTCTCACAAACGTATAATATAAGGTCTTTAGTTCTAAGTGTAGAAGGAGGGGCAGTATGGGGGGTTTAAGAAGAAAAGTTTAGAAAAGTGTTTATGGGGAATGATGATGAAATACTTAAGAAGGAGTAACTGTATGGTCTTATTTTAATGATGACCCTTCTCAACTTGGACAACATAAATGTGTAGTAAATGTAGGGATCATAATTGCATACTCTTCTCCAGTTCCATTGAGAATCATTTTAGTAAAATAATAAGTGATTGGTAGAATAATATTGGGTCTCAGAAATATCTGAGCGGCAATAGGACAAGGTAACAAAAAATTGTGTATAAGTACCAAAATAATGTTGAACTGGTTGACTAAACAGTTAGTATTAGGAAGGGAAAAAGGGTAAAGTGAGAACAAGGCATTGTACTGAGGAAGCACTGAAGAATGAAAGGATTGGAAATGAAAATGAGATTGAAGAGATTTAGAAGCAGTAAGTCATTTAAAGAGTTAAAATAATCACAGGTTATGATCAAATAAAAAATTTCAGCTCTTGAATGAGTCTTTTTAAATGTAAATATTTTATTCTTTTCCAATTTCATGTAGATTGTCATGTTGATTGGCATACATTTAGGGAAGAGTTCCTAATATTTATTTTAATTTCCTTTCATTGGCAGTGAATTCATTATTTTCAGTTTTGATAGTGATCATTTAGCTTTATCCTTTCTATTTTTTAATCAAATTGAGAAAATGTTTATTCATTTTATTTTTCATAAAATCAAAAATTAGTTTTGTTTATTAGTTTATTTTCTTACTTTCAATTATATTAATTTGACCTTTTATTTTCAGCTTATCTAATGATGTTTAATTGGGAATTTTAAGTTTGTTCCTTTTCAAGCATTTTTAGTTGCATTATCAATTTACTGATCTGTTCTTTATTTTATTTATGTAAGCATTTAGACATTTAAAATTTTCCCCAAGTCCTGCTTTGGCTGAATCTCCTAAATTTTGGTATGTTGTCTCATTATTGTTGTTCTCTTGGGTGAAAATATTGATTGTTAGTATGGTTTGTTATTTGACCCACTCATTCTTTAGGATTATGTTACTTAATTTCCAATTGATTTTTAATCTACCTTTTCATAGTCCTTTGTTAAATGTAATTTTATTGACTCATCTGAAAGGATGCATTTAATATTCCTTTTTTTATTAAATCTTTTTATTTTTCAAAACATATGCATAGAGAATCCTTCAAATTAGCCCTTGCAAAACCTTGTATTCCAATTTCCCCCTCCCCTTCTTCCCCATTCTCCCCTTGATGGCAAGTAGTTCAATATATGTTAAACATGGTAGAAATAAATATTAAATCCAATATTTGCATACATATTTATACAATAATCATGCTGCACAAGAAAAATCAAATCAAATCAATTAAAAAAAAAAGCAAAATAAAATGCAACCAAACAACAATAAAAACAATGAAAATACTAAGTTGTGAATCACATTCAGTTCCCACCGGTCCTCTCTCTGGGTGTAGATGGCTATCTTCTTCAGTGAACAATTGGAACTTGTTTGAATCATGTCATTGTTTAAAAAAGCTACATCCATCAGAATTTTTCATTGTATAGTTTTGTTGTTGCCATGTATGTTGATCTGGTTCTGCTTATTTCACTTAGCATCAGTCTGTATGAGTCTCTTCAGGCCTTTCTGAAATCAAACTGCTCATCTTTTCTTACAGAATAATAATATTCCATGACATTCATATACCATAATTTATTCAGCCATTTTCCAATTGATGGGCATCCACTAATTTTCCAGTTTCTTGCCACTACAAAAAGTACTGTCACAAACATTTTTGCACATGTGAATCACTTTCCCTCCTTTAAGATCTCTAAGATCTTAAAGATAACTTTTTTAGTATAGTTCCAAATTGCTCTCCAGCATTTAATATTTCTGCCTTTCTGTAAGGCTTTTTTCTTTCCCTAATTATACATAATTAATTTCGTATGTGTGTGGAGATGCCATGGACCCCTGAGGGTAAAGTATTTTCCTTACTGTCTTTATTAAGTTTTCTCCAAAGATCTAACAAATAGAAAAAACATGAGAAAGAAAAAAAAAACAATAAAATAAAAGTACTATGTTTTGATCCACATTCAATCTGCATAGTTCTATCTCTGGTTGTGGATGTATCAAGTCTATTAGAATTACTTTGAATCACTACATTGTTAGGAAGAGTCAAATTTATCACAATGATACATCACATAATTTTGTTACTGTATACAATGTTCTTTTGGTTCTGCTTATTTTACTCAGCAACAATTTCAGACTTTATTGAAATCAACCTGTTCATCATTTATTATAAAAAATAATATTCCATTATGTTCATGGATGTTTATTTTGTCAAATACTTTTTTCTGTATATATTGAGATAATTCATATGATTTCTGTTAGTTTTGTTATTGATGTAGTTAATTTTGCTGATAGTTTTCCCAATATTGACTCAGTTGTACATTCCTGTTATAAATCCTACTTAGAGTAGCAAATCTCTTTGCTAATGTTTAATTAAGATTTTTGCATCAATGTTCATTAGAGAAATTGGTTTATAATTTTTAAATGTGTTTTTTAAAAGAACGTATTTAGGATTTAAAAAAAATCCATTTTTCTACCTGTTTCTGTTTTATGGGAGAACTAATCCCATTCACATTCATAGTTATGATGAAAAACATTTTACTTCCATCCTATTTTCCTATTTTACCCACTCCCTCTGTGTGCATGTTTACCTGTGAGTCATTTTCTCTATTTCCTATCATCTTGTCCATCATCTCCAGTGTTTTCCTTTTGATCACTGCCTCCCTCAGATTGGTTTCTGCTCTATCATCCTCCTCTTCGTTTTTTTCCCCTCTTGACCTTCATGTCTAAGTGAATATGTTTGAATGAGCTCTTAATGTAGAAATAGAATACTTATTTGTGAAGCCCATATCAAGTACAAGATCATTCTGTAGGGAGCTGAGACAGACTGAAACCAAATTTAGGAATTTAAAAGTGAGGATGAGGAGCAACATTAAAGAGTGATTACCAGAAAAATGTATAATTTTAAAAGGGGATGAAAAGTTCTTTTAGCAAAAACAAGGATTATCTGGAACACAGCCTATGTGCTTCACTATTACCACATAATGTAAAAACATCTAGAGGAATTTAATTAAGTGAGGAACATTTTTGAGAATAGAAAATGACTATATTCTGTATATTGGAGGAAATATGTATTAATGAAATCACAGATTAATTTTAAAAATGATCATAAGAATAGTGAAAATGAAGAATGTAAATAATATGGAAATGCATACTTCTTTTCTTCTCTCTGCTTCTTTTTATACAACTTTCAAAATGTTATATTGAAAGTTGTATAAAAAGAAGCAAAGAGAAGAAAAGTCTCACTATACACAAATGCTTGTTGATTATGATTATGTAAAGTGATAAATGATACAAAATTTAAATAAACAAAATATGTTGAAATTTAATAAAATCATTATTTATATAGATTTTACATATTGTTTAAATAATTTGGAGAATAAGATCAGTTTTTATTTGTTTATTGGAATATTTCTTTCTCTTCATGGCTATTAAGTTTATAATGCAAAAAAAATATAAAAGAAAACAAGATAGATTAAAAACTGGTAAAAGCATTTCCACAGTTCTTTAAAAGGTAATATTTATACTTTGGTTAAAAAATATCCCTTTTTTCTTAATAAATATTTCGTTATAAATTATCTACACATATATACATTACTAAGATAAGTTTATGTGGAAGATGTTATAGGGAAAGGTACAAGAACTTGATGAGAAAATCAATGAGGCAAAGGGAATTTCAGGGAAAGAAGTTTAGGGAGAATTAGAAAAATCATAGTACGTTGATTTAGAAGAGGAAATAATAGACACAAAGTGAAGTGGTACTGGATGTCATCTATCTTCTGTCCCAGAATTTATTGGTCCCACAGTTAATTCTACCTAAAAAAAAATTTCATAGAATGTCTTTAACTTATCTCTTCTCTTTTTCATGGGCTTAATGAATTTTTAATATCACCATTAACCCCATATCTGTGGTTTTGATTAAAAATTTCAGCAGTATACTTATATATAACATTTTCACAGATCTGAACATTTCTGTCCAATTTACTTGTTTCATGCAAATTTGTAAAAGAGGAAATGTTAAATATACTTGTAATGCTAAAGATAGCATATGTATGCCCCACCACTGCAGGAAACAATGTTGATTTACCTTCTTGTGAAACAAGATTGTATTTGGGTAAAAAATTGTAATCTTATCTGTCTAATACAGGAGCTAATATAAAGATAACCAACTTTGAGTAAATGTACATATATATGTATGTATTTATTTGCATATATGTGTGTATGTGTGCATGTATATAGGCATATATATATATATATATATAAACATATATATGTATATATATATATATAAATGCTTAAATTGTGAATCTCTTCTCTTCTCTCTATATACTATTTATTCTCAGATTATCACTCACAGATTGTCCTATGATCTTTATGACTCAGACGACTCAAAGATGTGAGTTCTCATTTCTGTATCTCCAACTGTTAAACATTTCTACATAAATTACCACATTATTTTAAACTTAATATCACCAAAACTGAATTAGTCACTGCTCTTACTTCTCAACTACATTCTTCCACATAACACATAAACACACACACACACACACATAAAACTATACACACCCACACAACCAGATCATATAAAATGTCCTATATCCATGATAATTAGTGAGAAACACTTTAAAAGATTAGAAAGAGACATAATGAACATAACTGTCTTTTCTCTCTTGGGATTTCTAAAACTGAAATTTTAAGCAGGTAATGACCCAAATCTTAATATTGCTTCTCTTATCCATGCAAATGAGTCTCCTCAGGTAGTGTTCCTCCAAGTTTATTTGTTTTGTTTTTAACAGCTCTATATATTTGCTGCTACTGTGAGCAGAAAACTTTTATACTACCTGATTACTGAATGGCAATTTAGATGAAAATAGAAAATTGGCATACTTTCAATTTTATTTATTAATTGAATATCTCAATAAAATTTAGTGCAATCTTAAGAGGATGTCCACATTAATGATCATTTGCACAATTTATTTTTCTTTACTTTCTTGATGTAATCTTTCTAATGTGCTTGAGGTTATCTCACATAACGTCAGGTTTCTGCCACTAAATGATTTTAGTAAAGCATTTGCTCCAGCCAGTCATCACTTTCCCATCTGTTTGAAAACAGGAAAGTCACTTATTTTATTCCTAAAGAAATTTTCTGCCAAGCCAAGATCACATCACCAAACTGGAATGATACAGTGACAGTCGGTTAACTAATTAGAGTATATAGAATTTCTAGAAAGAACAGCAAACTAACAGTAAATAATGACTTTGAACAAGTTTAACTTAAAAAGTAAATTTCTCCTGCATGGTATTAATTCAGTATTTATTAAAGCAACACAGTTACTCATAAGTTGTGCATGACAACTCAAAACAAAATTGCCCTCAGATCAAGAGTCTTGGTACACTTTCAACTCTCAAATGTGAACTGCTCTGATTTCATGGAGTTATCTGTCGGATAGAATGGGAGGGTTGCATCAAGATGCTTCCCCCTTCTTTCTCAGTACTCTGTGAAAATTTGAAGGTGATAAGAGACTGTTAGACAGAGGATGCACTAAATTGTTAAAAATTTCTTATATATGTGAAAATTTCTCTAAATTATAGATTAGTGAAAAGAGAATCAAAATATCTTTGAGATATTATTTTGCACCTATCAGACTGGCTAAAATGATTAAAGGGAAAACTAACAGGTATTGTTGAAGGGGAGGTGAAAAATTGGGACACTAATTCACTGTTGGTAAAACTGAACTAATCCAACCATTTTGGAGAGCTATTTGAAATTATGTCCAAATAATTATTAAACTTCCTATACCATTTGTCCATAACAATACAACTATTTGGTCAAATTCCAAAGATGATTAGAGAAAAAAGAAACTAACCTATATGTTTTGAAATATTGGTAACAGGTCTCTGTGGTGGGGGAAAAAAAAAAAAAAAACAACAAACCTGGAAATTGCATAGATGTCCATCAATTAAGAAATGACTGCAAAAGCTATGGTATATGCTTGTAACAGAGTACTACTTTGGTTCTAAAACAAATTATGAGCTCAATGATTTTAGAAAAAAAGTATATATTTGCACAAAATA
>JAJPUD010018931.1:6400-27590 GCA_023553655.1 Myrmecobius fasciatus | reverse complement strand
CTTCCTTCCTTCCTTCCTTCCTTCCTTCCTTCCTTCCTTCCTTTTTTATATTAAGCTGTAAGAAGATCTCCAAAGTGGGACACAGCAGGATACACCCTAAGTTCTTCAGAAACATGAATGAGCTACAGGTCTTGTATCTGGAGAGAAATACATTGCATGAATATCATAAGAACCAGAAGTCTAAATTTCTCCTGCTTTTAAGCCTATCATCATTTGACATAAGGCCACTTGTCACAGAAAAAAAAATACAATATAAATTAGTGCTAATGTGGGGCTTTCTTGGCCCAGACAAATCAAACTCTTTATTTTGTTAAATTAAGCCAATTGATCACAAGGCAATGCCCTGTTTTTTTTGTTTGTTTTGTTTTTTTTTTTTTTGTTTTTTAATGTATTGAATTATGAGAAAATAGCTTAGCTAGTCATAGGAGGTAAACTGTACAAGGATCCTATGTTTTCCTGTTATTGAATCAAATAAGAGACATAAAACAGACACATTCTCCTTATCTCAGAGTAGCTTTTGCAGGGTCATGTAGCTAAGATGTGTGAGAGAACTTGAACTCATATCTTTATTTTTTCTAATTCAAATACCATAGCTATTATGCTCAGCTACCTCCAAATCTATTTTATAGGCATCTTGATATGAAGGAAATCTTAGTCCATGACCTACAATTTTGTTCTTTCTATGTCCTCTGTCTGAGTGCTTATCCATCATCTTTGCTGCAAGTATTCCCACCTGAACTAAAGATTGTACTATATTAAAGAGGTGACTAATAACAATGAACTCAATATGAATTCCATAAACCCTCAGAGAAATGTGTCACATTGCTTTTTTCTTTATTATTCCTGAACCCAATTGTGTCTCTTCATATCTCATTGTCCATAGAATATTGCCATTTGCATGATTCACCATCTCAAGTCCAATTCATGTAAAATAGAATTCATTATATTCTCATACTATTTCCAAACTCCTGATCCCAACTTCTTTATTCTTTATATACACTTTAAAGGGATCTCATAAGTCATCTAATAAAATATTTTTAGATAAGGAATCCAATCCATTTAGATGAAAACTTTAAAAGATTACATGATTATCCCAAGGTCTCATGAGAAGTCAGCTCTAGTTGTGGCATTTGAAGCCAGGTCATCAAATTTTTCTGATGGTGTTCCCTCCTTTATGCTAAACTGCATCTTTTTTTTTCCAGTGATAAAGTCCTCCAGGCTCAAAAATATTGAGTCATCTTTAATATCTTTCTTTTATTTTTCCTATAAATCTTCCAGTTCTATTGATATGTCTTTTATATCAATCTTAGGAACGAAGTGTACAATCAGGCTACTTCCAGTGACACATATGCTTTGGTCTCTTCTTAACATCCCTTGATTCCCATGGTGGAGAATAATGATCAAGAAGTGCCAATCATCCAAAACTGGTTAAAATTGTGTTTCCTTTGCTTAAAATACAAGATTTCTGTAGCCTTAAAAATTAACAAAACATTTTCTTCACAGTAATCCGGTAAGGTAGATAAAGCAAATATTATGATTCTTTTTGGACAGCTAACGGAATCTGAGCCTGAGAGTTTTACTGTTTTCAAGATGGTCAAGAATCTAGGAAGCCAGTCATGATTCCAATTCAACAGTTTCCACTACAATGCTTTGCACTCCCTAAGGCTGCTCAGACTCCTCAACAAGCTCCTTATTTCTTATCTCTTTAAGTCAAAATATCTCTACCTCATTTTAAAATGGACCAGTATTCCCAAGCACAGAGCACTCCTTCATCCTATGCCAGGCTTTTTATTCTCTTGAATTTATTTTATTTTTGTCCCCTCTTCTATGTGTGTGTGTGTGTGTATGTATATGTATATGCGCATACACATATACACATATGCACACACATATACATATATGTATGTGTACATGTATACACATACATGCATATACACACATGCACACATATGCATGCATGCATGTAGGCATATTACATAGCTGCAAATATTTTATGCTTATATGTTTTATGTATACATGCATGTATTTGTGTATGCATGTGTGTACATATAAGTGTGTTTGTGTCCATGTATATGTACACACATGGATATAAACACACAAAAACACACATGTCTATGCACATGCTAATCTCCCTCATGGTGTTTTATGATTTTCTAATTCACCCCAAATAAATAATAGCCATCATCTGAAAAGGTATAAGTATAATTATCCTAAGTTTTCATTAGGAGGCAGTATGGCAAAGTGAAAAGGACTTTATTTGGAATGAGAAAATGTGGGCAGTTGGTGTCAGAGCGGATAGAATACTTGGCCTAGAGTCTGAAAGACTCATCTACCTGAGTTCAGATATGACCTCAGTGATCCTAGACAAGTCACTTAACTCTTTTGCCTCAGTTTCTTCATCTGTGAAATGAGACATACTAGGAAATGTCAAGCCATTCCAATACCTTTGTCAGGAAAATCCCAAATGGGGTTATGGAAGATTGGATACAAAAATTATTAATCACAATAACTGAAAAGAAAATTTGAGACATAGAATTTGATACTTTAATAGAAAGAGACTTTTTATATGAGCAATCATAAACTTCAAGTTTAACAAGAGAAACATGAAACTCAGAGAGGTTAATCACTTTTCTAAAACTCCATAGCTTTTACTGATGAAATCAGGATTCCAATCCCTAACCCTCTGAAAGTAAATACATTACCTATTAATAATGTCTTTTGGCTATTAGAACAGTCTTGTGATTACTCTTTCTGAGATTTAATGTTCTCCTCTATAAAATGGGCTTAATACTTTAAAGCATTAAGATACAGTAGTTAATTATTATAGTATCCTAGTATTAGATAAATGCCAAGACTCCAGCTTTTGGATTAAAAACTCACTATTTGACAAAAATTGAGGGGAAACCTGGAAAACAGTATTGCAGAACCAGGCATAGACCAATAACACACATCTTATATTGAGGTAAAGCTGAAATGGGTTCATTAATTAGACATAAAGGGTAATATTAGAGGCAAATTAAAAGAGCAACGGAGAGTTTACCTGTCAGATCTTTGGAGAAAGAAGGAATTTATGACCAAGCAAGAACTGTAGAACATTAAGAAATGAAAAATAAATAATTTTGATCACCACAAATATTTTTGAAAGCTTTTTATTTTCAAAACATATGCAGAGGGGGCAGAAGCAAGATGGTGGAGAGGACATGTTTCTTTCTGACCTTCTCCTACTACCCTCAGACTAAATACCAAATCCAGCCTCTGAATTAGCTCTGGACCAGCTTATGGTGAGTGTAACTAATTACCAGCAGAAGATAATTTCAAAGATCACCAGAAAAGTTATGGTACAGAGGAAGGCAGGCCAAGCACAAGCAGGCTGAGCACAGCACCAGTATGGCAGTGCAGTCCTGGGATGGTGTGGATTCTGCACAACAGAGAATCTACAAGGAGGAATCTACAGAAGTGTTGGCTACTTTTCCCTGAAAATAAGCCAATAGATCAGTAGTGAAGTTATGAAATATCTAACACAAACACAAATGGTAAATAGTGACCCGTGAAACACCAGAATCCCACCAGACCTAGCCATACTTACCCAGCAGCTGTGAGTGAGTCACCACTGACCCAAAGCAGCCACTGCTGCTTTTAGAGGAAGCCACTACTGTTGTAGAGAAAGCTTGGTCAACCTCCACTGCCTTAAAAACAGACCTTAACTTTTTTTTAAATGAGTAAAAAAAGCAAAAAGAACTCTGACCATAGATAGTTTTTATAGTGAAAGAGAACAGATTTCAAACCCTGAGAAGACTAAAAGGAGATCATCTCCAGATGAAGCCCCAAAGGGTGATATAAATTGCTCCCCATCACACACACATGCTCTCCTAGAAGAAACTATAAACGATTTTAAAAGAGAGGTGGAAGAAAAATGGGGAAAGGAAATGAGAACTTTACGGGAGGGGTTGGAAAAAGCAATGCAGAAATTATCTGAAGAAAACTCACTACAAAATAGTGAAATGGAAAAAGCATATAACTTCATAAAAACAGATTTGACAAAATGGAGGAAAAAAAGAAAATTCTCCGAAAAACAGAATCTGTGAAATGAAAAAAGAAAATTCTTTAAAATATATGCAAAAATAATTTTTCAACATTGACCCTTGCATAGTCTTGTGTTCCAAATTGTCCCCTCCTTACCCCCACCCCATCCACTAGATGGCAAGCAATCCAATATATGTTATGTATGTGGAAATATATGCTAAATACAATGTGTGTAAACATATTTATACAATTCTCTTGCTGCCAAGAAAAATCAGATCAAAAAGGAAAGTAAATGAGTAAGAAAACAAAATGCAAGTGAACAACAGCAAAAAGAGTGAGAATGTTATGTTGTGGTCCACATTCAATTCCCACAGTCCTCTCTCTGGTTGTAGATGGCTCTTTTCATCATAAGATCATTGGCACTGGCAACAGTCATCTCATTTTTAGAAAGAGTCATGTTCATCAGAATTAATTGTCCTATAATAATGTTTTTGCTGTGTACCATGATCTCCTGGTTGTGCTCATTTCACTCAGCATCAGTACCTGTAAGTCTCTCCAGGCCTCTGAAATCATCCTCCTGATTGTTTCTTATAGAACAATAATATTCCATAACATTCTTATACGCTTACCTATTCAGCCATTCTCCAATTGATAGTCATCCATTCAGTTTCCAGTTTCTTGCCACTATGAAAAGGTCTGACAAAAACATTTTTGCCCATGTACCTCCCTTTTCATTCTTTGAGATCTCTTTGGGATATAGGCTCAATGGAAACACTTCTGGGTCAAAGGGTATGTACAGTTTGATAACTTTTTAACATAATTCTAAATTGCTCTCCTGAATGGCTGAATTCATCACAGTTCCACCAACAATATATGAGTGTCCCAGTTTTGCCACATCCACTTCAACATTCATCATTATTGTTTCCTGCCATCCTAGCGAATTGGGAGGTATGGAGCAGTATCTCAGAGTTTTCTTGATTTGCATTTCTTTGATCAATAGTGATTTAGAGCACCTTTTCATATGATTAGAAATGGTTTTAATTTCTTCATCTGAAAATTGTCTGTATCCTTTGACCATTTCTCAATTGGAGAATGGCTTGAATTTTTTTTAAATTTGAGTCAATTCTCTATATATTTTAAAATTGAGGTCTTTATCACTTCAAATTAAAAATAAATTGCACAAGAAAAAATAACAATGCAACAAAGATTAAAAGGGAAATAGGAACCTGGAGGAAGAATTTATGGCCAATGTTTTTGATAAACATTTCATTTCTAAAATAGAGAACTGAATCAAATTTAAAAGAATGCAAAATGTTTCCCAATTGATAAGTGGTCAAAGGACATGAACGGATAATCTTCATTTGAAATTAAAACCATCCATAGTCATATGGAAAAATGATCTAAATAACTTGATTAGAGAAATGACAATTAAAGTAACTGAGGTCACACCACAGATTGGCTAAAATAGCAATAAAAGATAATGATTAATTTTGGAGGGAATGTGGAAAACTGGAACACTAATGCATTGTTGATGGAGGTGTGAATTGATCCTGTCATTCTGGAAATCATTTTTAAAGTATTTTCGAAGGGCTATCAAACTATGTGTACCTTTTAATCCAATACTTTCACTTATGAGTGTATATTCCAAAATGATCATGAAAAGGGGGAAAGGACCCACATGTGCAAAAATGTTTGGAAAAGCCCTTTTTGTGGTGGGAAAGAACTGGAAATTGAGCATATGCCCATCAGTTGGGGAATGGTTGAATAAGTTATGGTATATGAATGTAATGGGATATTATTGTTCTATAATAAAGGATGAGCAGGCTGATTTCAGAAAAGCCTGGCTAGACATACATGAACTGATGCTGAGTGAAGTGAACAGGAGCAGGACAACAGTATACCCAGTAACATGAATATGTTATAATTAACTAATATAGACTTGGTTCTTCTCAGTAATGCATTGATCCACAATAATTCCAGTAGGCATTGGATGGAAAATGTCATATGTATCCAAAAAGAAAAGTATGAATTCTGAATGTGAATGAAAAGCCTAATAGTTTCACCTGTTTTTGTTGTTGTTTTGTTTGCTTTTTGTTTCTGGTGGTTTTTACCCTTTGTTCTGATTTGTCTTTCACAAAATGAGTAGTATGAAAAAAGGTTTAACATACTTTAAAAATGTTGTGAAAATCAATTGAGGGAACATAAAGTAAAACATTACATAAATGTCAGTTATTATTTTAGTGATCCCTATGTGATTTAATCTCACTATCTAGATAGATTTTATCATTTGCAATTGTTTTAGGCATCAATACCATTCTAGTACTGAATTCTCCCATAACATGCAATACCATATTTATAACATGGTTGAAACTTAAGGTATTAGTAATCTCAGTTCAACTATATGATTCTACTTCCATGATTTATCCTCATCTTAAAATAAGGGGTTTGGAATGCATAAGCCAAGATCCCTTGCTGACTCTCTGTCTATAATTGGAATTGATCATATCTGTCTTTGTTTCTTTTGATTCTATTCTCTCTCCTGGCATACTAGTATAATGCTATTTTGTCCATTATTCCTTTATAACATAAGGCTATCCTATGAGTTGATCTCTTTATAGTAGTTTAAGATAAGAACTAGAATGAATTGAAATCATCAAAGATCATTTTTCTAAACAATGACATGGGAATGATATTTGGCAAACCTCCAGCATTAGCTTATTCATTTGGCTGTATTTGTGTCCCATATTTATTTAGCATGGTGATATCCTAGCTTAAAAAAATGGGTCAAGCATTATAAGTTTTTTATTCCACATATTCATAGTCTTTTATTTTTAGAGTATAAAATGTTTGTCAATGGCTCTACATGTTTTATGTCAAAATTAAGTCTTAATGCTTTTTAAGGAAAAGAAATAAACAAAAACAAAAAATGAGGAATGACGATAAAACTACCTCTGCCTAAATATCGAGGATTCTCTTAGATGTTGATACTATTATAATTCTTTCTCAAAAGCTAAGAAAATTAGTTAAATGAATCAGAGTTGAATTTCATCTAACTGAAGCTAGTATGAGCTGAAATTTATATAGCACTTTATTTTGAAATGTTGTTCACTTGTTATTTCATTTGAATCTTATGATATATGATAATAGCATTGTGCATATCTTTACTCCATTTTATCCTTTTTAAAAAATAGCATTTTATTTTTACAAATACCCACATAATACAACCCTCTCATTTTATAGATGGAATAATTGAGGCATAGATTCAAAGATCATCTCATCCAACTTCTTAATTATCCAGATTAATACAAAACAATACAAAACTCTGGCCTAGATAAGGGGGGGGGAAAGCTCACTTATATAAAATTACATAGGTAGTAAGTAGAAGAGAAGGCAAACATTTAACTTTCAAAGAAAATCAGCAAGAATCCTGATCTAGAGTTCATTCCAATATGGTTCACCCATACTATTATTTTTCACCAGAAATTTTATTTTAGAAATATTTACCTTAGGCAAATATTTCTTCCCTGTAATAATGCATAATCTATTTTTTTGAAATCACATGGGTTTCCAAAAACCCATTGGAGTTTTTTTTGGCTTATTTTTAGAGAGCCAATTGAGGTGAAGTGACTTGCCCAGAGTCCCACAGCTAGTAAGTGTTAAATGTCTAAGACAAGATTTGACATCAGGAACTCCTACCTCCAGGGCTGGCACTCTATCTACTGAGCCATCTAGTTGTTCCTTACTCTATTTTAGAGAATGAAAAAATGGAGGCTTAGAGAGAAAAATGGTATAACTAAAAATATCATAGACGTTTAGGAATTTGGAGAAGTAGGAAATAAAACCAGGGTTTCTTAACTTTGTGTTTAGCAATCTATATACTATACCACATCAATCAACAAACATTTATTGAGCACGTTCTATCTGTCCAGTACTGTGTTAAGTGCATTAAAATGCTTAGACTGGCATAGAGTTGTAAAGCTCAATTCTCTAAAAAGGGGGGTGGGGGAATTCATTGGTGTGTTGTTGGTTTTTCTTAAAATGCAGAAAATAATTTAGGCTAAATGGGCCAGATCAGAGAAAAATTAGGCTGCTAGCTGGTTGACAGCTAAAAGCTCAGCAGTGTATCCAACATGCTGCTCCCCCATCACACAAGTGGAATTACTTTTCAAAAGTCAGTGAAGGATATTTGAAGCCCCTTCTGATTTTATATCTTTGTTGAGAATTAATTGAGAATGCAAGAGAAATGAAGATAATATGGAAAAACAGGGCATAAAGAAATCTTTTTAAAAAGAATTTCAACACGGGGCACCCTTATTGATGCTGGCACATTGGTGAGATTTCATGAGAAAAGTCTCATAGATTATGTTATAAAACATTATTAATTTAAGACAATAAATGAGACTTCAAAAAGCAATGATAGTTTTCAAGAGTAGAATCTCATGTTTATTCAACAGCATCCTTGTTAGTAATGACATGACAGCTTGCACCATTGTTTTTTTTCCCACCTTCACCTTCTTGATGGAATGTCTTGTTTCACTTGAATATTTAAGATTAATTAGAATGGATTTAGTAAATTACATGAAAGATAGGGAATTGTTCATCATTGATGTCAAGACACATTGTCTTCAAATGTGGTTGAGCTACTTCTTTATTAGAAGACAGGGAAGGCTCTATGATTTAAATCATGTGGTCTTATCCAGGTATGGGCACACCTTCCATCAAAATAAATTGTAATTCATCTTTAAATTAATTCATAGTACCATAGTTCTGCAGCTGAAAAGGAACTCAGGAGCCACATAATACAACCCTCTCATTTTATAGATGCAATAATTGAGACACAGATACAAAGATTATCTCATCCAACTTCTTAATTATGCAGATTAAAAAAAAACTCTGACCTAGATAAAGGGAAAAAGCTTACTTATGTATAATTACATAGGTACTAAGTAGAGGAGAAGGAAAAAATTGAACTTTCAAAAAAACCCATAAAAAATCCTGATCTAGAGTTCATTCCATTATGGTTCACCCATAATATTATTTTGCACCAGAAATTTTATTTTAGAAATATTTACCTTAGGCAAATATTTCTTCCCTGTAACAATGCATAATCTATTTCTTTGAAATATATATGCATATATATGTATATGTATATATGTATGTATACACATTATATATCCATATAAAACATATTTCCATATCATGTTATGAAAGAAGCAATAAAAAGAGAAAAATATGAAGAAAACAAAGGGAAAATACTATACTTTGATATGCAGTCAAATTCCCTTAGTTTTTCTCTACAGGTGAATAGAATTTCCCATCAAAAGTATTTTGAAATTTTGTTGGATCATAGTATTGCTGAGAACAGCTAAGTCATTCACAGTTCTTCCTAGCAGAATGTTGCTGTCACATTGTAAAATGTATACAATGTTTTCCTCATTCTGCTCACCTCACTTTGCAACAATTCATGTAAATATTTCCAGGTTTTTCTTAAATTTATCTGCTCATTATTTCTTATACCATAATAGTATTACATTGCATTCATATACAGCAGCATGTTCAGCCATTCCCCAATTGATTGTTATCAACTCAATGTACATGTTTTGTTCTTGTTGTTATCACAAAAAGAAGTGATATAAATATTATTGTACAGATAGGTATTTTTCACTTTTTAATTCCATTTTTGGGATATAGATATAGGGGTGGTATTGCTGGATCAAAAGATTGCCTTTTGGACATAATTTCCAAATTGCTATCTAGAAGGTTTGGATCAGTTTACAAGTCCACCAATAGTGAGTTAATGAATCAATTTTCCCACATCTTCTCCAAGATTTGTCATTTTCCTTTTTTCTTGCATTACCCAATCTGATAACTGTGAGGTGGTATTTTATTAAAAAAATTAAAAATATTATCTCAAGGGCCTATAATATTCACCAGAGTGCCAGATGGGTCTCTGACTCAAATCACACAGAAATGCACAAGTGCACACATTCACATGCTCACATACAGTTAGAATATCTTTTGTTAATGGAAAGAGAGGTTATTGATACATTTACACAGGTCACCCCCAATGCATGGAAGATTCTTCTCCCTCATATCTTCTTCCTGGAATCCTAATCTTCCTTCAAAATTCAATTTCTACTTCCCATGTTGGCCTCTTCTGATCTTTCTGCCAACTTGCTAATAGTTTTTCCATCACAGGTTAATTTATGTTATTTTGAATGTACTGTACTGGATTTTCAATCATTTGAGTATATATTATATCCTGTCATTGTTTATTTCCTTCCTTCCTTCCTTCCCAAGACCATAACTTCTTAGAAGGAAGAGGATTTTACAGTTTTATCACAGAAACTACAGTATTTAGTTCAGTGTTAGAAACAGAACAGGTGCATAATAAATGCTTATAATATGAAAGATTGAGTTTTAAATTCCAATAATGCCTAAGGTAAAAAGAAGTACAAACCACACATTTAGAAAACTGATTTTGGTTTGATAGCAGGTCTATAGTTGTTCAATTGTTTCAGTGACCTTCTTCTGCTGTTTTCTTGGCAAAAATACTGGAGCGGTTTACCATTTCATTCACACTTGTTTTATGATGATGAACTGAGATGTCAATGTTAAGTGATTTCCCAGCTAGTATATTTCTGAGGCCAAATTTAAACTCAGAGAGATGACTCATTTTGATTTTTTCATTTCATCCCCAGCAATTTATCCCCTCCAAAATAATTGTGTTTTAGAGAATGGGACCACAATCTTAACTTAGTGGTCTTGAAAGTATATATACATACATATACATATATATACATATATATATATACATATATGAATACACACACACACATATATATATATATGAATATACATATATATGCATATATATTGACCTCTTTTACTTTCTGGAGCATGAACAGTTTATGAAGATATTTCATGAGAAAATCCATCAGTGATCAAACCAAAGCATTACTGATCTGACATAAAATTATAAAGGGAAATTATATATGAGATACAATCACATATATGCATTTATATATATATATGTGTGTGTGTGTGTGTGCTTGTTTGTCTGTATGTATATACATATACACACTAGTATCCAAACTAAAATTGTAGTAACTCAAAAGAAATGTGAAATGTATAAATTTAGAGTCATCTCTACTCTGAATTTATGCTTCTTTATTTGTACCCAGCCCATGGAAGAGCTTTCTGAGATTATACTGATTATATATAATGAGACACACTATATTTTGATTCTGTCAATGATGTTGTTTTAGTCTTCTTCAATATTTAAGGATAATAACCCTACATACACATATACATATACACATACATATATGCACGTGCATAATCACAGAAGTTAACTTACATACAAATATATATATATATATATATGTATAATTGTCAGGCAATTTGCTATTTTCATGTTGTAAAGTAATAAAGTAAAAAGTATTCCAAAAACTCTCCAGAGAAAAGAGAAAGAGACATCTTCTTGACTCCAAAGTCATAGCTAGAACCCATAGGAAAAAGTTGCAAAGAGGTATATTTCCCCATTCTATGCAAGGATCCTTATTTGAACAATTTAAGCTAAAATAGATGCTATCCTTAATCTTCATTGATTTCCCTTCATGCAAGGTAAACTGGTTGATGACTTTTTAAAGGAAATTATATAATTTAAATGTGCTCAGCTATATCATAAAATAATTTGAACTGGTTGATCCCTTGGTACACTTCCATTTAAGATTCTGGAGTTTCTTTAAAGAAAGTAAAATATATTTCTAAAATACTGATACATGCTTATTGATCAATTCTTCCAAATTTTCTGGAACTAACTACTTTCTTTGGCTTTTAGGTGTAAGTGTGTTTTCATTTTGATGAAGAAAAAGGATGAAAGAGAAGAAATAGAGATTAAGAAAGCTAGAAAAAGAAATGAAAATATAGAGTAAGAGGGATCCATCACATATATTACAGAGAGAGGTAATGAAGAACCAGCTGCTATAGGAAAAAGATGTAAGGATAAGGACTATTTAGTTTTGCTTTTACAAGCTGGCAGTTCCACAATTTGTCTGACACAGAGTATGTGCTTAATGAATGGGTATTGTATTAACTTGCTTTGGATAAACCCAAGAGAGTTTTATGTTCCCAATTCCAAAAGTCTGGCTCCTTTCCTATTACTAGAATCCTCTCCATTTCTTTGAAGAGAATTATACTAACAATAGCATTGGGTACATTTGCATTATCCAAATGAGTATTCTTCAAAATCTTGGAACCAACAATAACTTTGAGAAAACTATACCTGTTAAAGAATGTTTTACTACTATTATTCTATAACCTGAATATTCAAAACCTGTGCTCAGTCATGTGACTTACTTTGTCTTTTCTTTATATCTACTTGTTGAGAATCCTAGGCTGTAGGGATGGATAGGATACTAGAATCCAAATCATTTTCTTTGTATAGGAGAAAACAGATCTGCAGAAATCAGGTAGCAAATAAATGTTAGAGCTAAAATTTCAACCTATGACCTCTGTCTCCAAATGTATCCCTTCTAGAATACCAAGCTGCCTTCCTATATAAACCTGACTCTTTTATTCTTTTAAAGAAAAGAATCGAGGGCAGTAAAGTAATTTTTATTATATCAAGCTTCTTTTAGAGCCCATACTCTAGCACAGTTTTTGATGCTTATTTGTAAATCCTCCATTTTCCTTGGTGTAGTTGGTTTGATGGGTAAAGTATATGGGTAAAGGATTTTGGAGGATAATAGATTTGGAGTAGGGCAGAATTTTAAATTAAAAAAACTGCATATCCCAAAGTAGTTTCATAGCCATGCCATAAATCACAAACCCAAAATTTTGCTGTAAACTACTTGGCAAATATATATGCAGCCTTTATTTTAAGACTTCCAATGCTAGGGAATAATGACATCACAACTGTAGTGGTGATAGTTTGGTCTTTTTCAAGACCAAACACATAAACCCATACATATATATATATATATATATATATATATATATATATATATATATATGTGTGTGTGTGTGTGTGTGTGTGTGTGTGTGTGTGTGTGTGTCTGTGTGTGTGTGTGTGTGAGTATACACTTACAAATATCTACATCTTTATATGCAATTTATAGATATTCAACTTTGGGATACCTTTAAATGTTAGGATTCTTTTCCTTCATCACAAGGCTAAATTGATCTTCCTCTAACTTCTAACCATTGTTCTTGGTTTTGTCCTCTGGGGCTAAGTATAAAAAGTTGGATTCCTATACCATTTGACAGTTCTTCAAATACTTAAACCAACCTGCCATGTCACCTCCCTAGCATTCTTTTCTCCAGGCTAAGCATCTTTATTTCCTTTAAAAGATCTTATGTTACAGTCTCAGAACCCTTTAACTTTCTGATCGCTGTCGCCTGGACACTTTCCAGCTTTTCACAGTCCTTGTTTAACTGCAGTGTTCAGAAATGAAAACCATGATTCAAATTGCAACTGGACAAGGACAGAGGACAGTGGGAATTTCTCCTCATTATTTTGGAAAATGTTCCTGCAGAACAGAGTATTGGTTTTGTTTTTAATGTTTGAAAATCAATTAAATAAGATTTTAAGGCTTTATGTGCCAGATAATGTATACTAAGTGCTAGGAAAATAACAACTAAAGGAAACAAGAAAAAAAGAGAGGGAGAAAGAAAGAAATCAAGCAAGCAAGAACAAATAAACAAACAAAAAAAAGAAAAAGAAAGAAAAGAAGGAAGGAAGGAAGGAAGGAAGGAAGGAAGGAAGGAAGGAAGGAAGGAAGGAAGGAAAGAAGGAAGGTATGAAGGAAGGAAGGAATGAAAGAAAAAAGGAAGGAAGGAAGGGAGGAAGGGAGGAAGAAAGGAAGGAAGAAGGAAGGAAGAATAGAAAGAAAGAAGGAAGGAAGGAAGGAAGGAAGGAAGGAAGGAAGAATAGAAAGAGAGAAGGAAGGAAGAAAGGAAAGAAGGAAGAAAGGAAGGAAGGAAGGGAGGAAAAAAGGAAGAAGGAAGAAAGAATAGAAAGAAAGAAGGAAGGAAGGAAGAATAGAAAGAAAGAATAAGGAAGGAAGAATAGAAAGAAAGAAGGAAGGAAGGAAGGAAGGAAGGAAGGAAGGAAGGAAGGAAGGAAGGAAGGAAGGGAGGGAGGGAAGAAGAAAGGAAGGAAGGAAGGAAGGAAGGAAGGAAGGAAGGAAGGAAGGAAGGGAGGGAGGGAGGGAGTGAAGAAGGGAAGAAAGAATGAAATAAAGTCAAACATAAAAAAAGAAGTAAGATCTACCTTCCATTCTCCTTTGTGATTATGAATATTGCTAATAAACCATGAAGGATGATACTGAATTCTGGCCTTTTAGCTTCAGAGAATAGTCTCACTTTGTATGGACATTCTTCTTTCTATCTGGCTTCTGAGCTTGTCGTTCAATGGAAACTCTTATGTCTGAAATTACCAGTGATCCCTTAATTGCCATAGCTAATGACTTTTCTTGGTCTTCATAATTCTTGGCCTCTCTGTGACCTTTGATACTATTATTCCTGTTCTCCTTGATACTGTCTTCCCTTTAATTGCCCATCATATTGCTCTTTTCTGTTATTCCTCCCACTTCTCCAGCTCCTTCATTAGATTGTCACGCAGAGGCTACTTGTGCTAACTACAAGAGACCTTCAAGTCTCTCTATTTTCTTCTTTTCTGTACTATTTGGCTAGATTCCATCAGCTACCATAGATTCAATTGTCATTTCTATGCAGATGAATTTTATATCAATTTTTCTAGCCCTATCATATCTCTTGACCTCCACCCATATCTAAATGTGCCTCTTGAACATCTCAATCTGGATGCACCACAGATATCTTAAACATAACATATCCCTAACTGAAATAATTTTCTTTCCTTCCCAATCACCTTGACTTCCAAACTCCTATTAATATTAGGAACACCCCTTCATCTCAGTTTCAAAGGTTTATAACCTCACTGTCATCCCTAACTCCATGTGCTCTCACTCTTAAACATAGTTCTGACCATTTCAGCCATCCCTCTACCTACAATAAGGACAATTCGTTCCATACTGTTCCCACAACTAAAGATTAAAGATAACATCCTATACATATATTCGATTTGCCAATATTTTAACATAATTAACATGTAGTGGATATCCTGTCATCTAGGGGAGGGGTGGGGAGTTGGGGGGAAAAATTTGTAACAGAAAGCTATGTAAGGGTTATTGTTGAAGAATTACCCACACATATGTTATGCAAATAAAATAAAAAAAAATAACATCCTATGTTTGGCTTTTGGAGACTACCACAGTGTGGATTCTTGCTATCTTTTTATTCTCTTAGATATTATTTCTTTCTCAATCTTTTAAAATCCAGTGACTGTCTCCATTTTTCTCCAAACAATATACCCTATCTCTAGACCCCATGTATTTTACCTGGGTGTTCAAGGGGCCTGAAATTCTCTAGCTCATCTTCTTGACCTCCTTACTTTCTTCAGATTCTATTTAAAGCCCCACTTTCTTTAAGAATTCTTTCCCAAACATCCTGAATTATCCTAAATATGTCTTCTTAGTACAGAATTTTGATGTGTTGTCTTCCTGTTAGACTGCAAGCTCCTTGAGGATAGGGAGATTTTTGTTTGTTTGTCTTCCTCCATAACTCAAATGCTTAGCTCAGTGTGTGACACATAGAAACTCCTCCATGAATTCTTCTAGACTTGCTATCTTCACCTTTGCTTGGAGAAAAGGTGACAAAACATTGTTATCTAGCATGTGGGCAAGGGATTAGACTTGCTATTTTACCACACAGAAACATTTAGAGATGATGGGTAGTGGTTCCAAACAAGTAGCCTTAGAATTGACTCGACAAGCTTCCAAACCATGAGAGCTATCCTAAACATAAAAGGCCTGTCTTTGAAGATGTTGAGTTCATAGAGGCAATCTTCATTGGAAGACTAGATGACAACTTAAGAATAACAGGAAGGTTTGGGTCTGGAATGGCCTACCTGGTCCCTGAGTTCACATCCAACTCCCACATTCTGTTATACTCTGAAACATAAAGTTCATAGCAATTCATACAATTAAACCAGCCTAGACACATGCACATATTTCAAAGATTACTACATAGTAGGCTCTTAATAAATGCTTGTTAGCTGAATGACTGACTCAAACTGAAGTGTTTTGGCTTTAGAATTGTAGCATTATTCTGCCTTTGACATACATAAAATATTAATTTCAAATGTAAGTGAGGTTCTTCTTTTGTTTTCCTGCAATTTCTTTTTGTTCATGGCAATTTTTCCCTTCCCCAATTTACCCGTCATCATGTCTTAGTATTTACAAAGGTATGCCACATTATGCTTTTCTTTTTTAATATAGAGTGCCAACAGATTGCATACTGATGACTGGCATATTTGAAAGTCACTTTAATAGGGTTTATAGTCATGGAAAGTGTTATAATCATTAATTTTTGACACATTCACAGACACAACATGATATCTTTGTGCTAAGTGACTCTGCAACCCAGACAATAGAATGTGTCAACTGCGAGTGATTCACCCACATGGCAATAAAAGAGAACTCTATAACAAGCACCAACTTAAACATCCAGCTTTTGATCAATTCTGGAATCCAGTTAATGGAAAATATAGAGTCAGTTATTATTTTAAGAGACAAATAGGAAGATGATATTAAAATGTGTATTTCTCATTTGTTGGAAGGTGCAGGATCAATCTTCTCAAGACAGATGAAACTATCAATGTAGACTCTCTAAATCACTGTTGCTCAGAGAAATGCAAATTAAGACAATTCTGAGATACCACTACACACATCTAAGATTGGCTAAGATGACAAGAAGAGATAATGAAGAATGTTGGAGGGGATGTGGTAAAACAGGGACACTAATACATTTTTGGTGGAGTGATGAAGCAATCCAACCATTCTGGAGAGCAATTTGGAACTATGCCCAAAGAGTTATCAAATTGGGCATACCCTTTGACCTAGGAATTTTTCTATTGGGCTTATATCCCAAAGATATCTTAAAGGAGGGAAAGGGACTCATGTGCAAAAATGTTTGTGGTAGTCCTCTTTGTAGTGGCAAGAAAGTGGAAACTGAGTGGATGCCCATCAATTGGAGAATGGCTGAATAGGTAATGGTAGAGGAATGTTATGGAATATTATTGTTCTATAAGAAATGATCAACAGGATGATTTCAGAGAGGCCTGGAGAGACTTACATGAACTGATGCTAAGTGAAATGAGCAAAACCAGGAGATCATTGTGCATGGCAACAGCAAGATTATATAATGATCAATTCTGATGCCACTTCCAATGATCTTGTAATGAAGAGAGCCATCTACACCCAGACAGAAGACTTTAGGAACTGAATGTGTATCACAGCATAATATTTAAACTCTCTTGTGCTGTCATTTGTTTGCATTTTATTTTTTCTCCTTTTTTTCCTTTTTGATTTGATTTTTCTTCTACAGCAAGATGATTGTATAAATATATGTATGCATATATTGAATATCATATATATATATACATGTATTTACATATATATATATATTACCATGTTTAATATATATTGGATTGCTTACTCTCTAGAGGAGGGCAAATAGGAAGGCAGTGTTGCATAGTGAATGGTGCTGAATTTTGAAATCAATAGTGATTAAAAATCCTGACTCTGTTTTTTCATCTGCAAAATAAGAGGTTGTATTAGAATAATCAAGTTATATATGGAGTACAAGAAATTACCTTAATGTCCTTCTAATTCACTCCATCTCATTTTTTCAGGTGAGGAAAATGAGTCTCAGAAACCTTAAGAGACTCTCTGAGTGTACAATGCTAAGAAGCCTATTGCACAGTGGAGATCTAAAGCTAAATTTCAATACTGGAATTTATATTAGTGGTATAGATTTAGGAATCAACCATGAAAGTCTACTTCTGGGTGCTAAGGGACATAGTGAATAGAGTACTAGACTTGGAATCAGAAAGATTTGAATCCAAATCCTGTCTCAGATAAACCCTCCATGTCTGAACCAAGTTAGGATCTAAATCTCTCTCGGCCTCAGTTTCCTCTCAAGTACAGTTAAGAGGTACAATTCAAGGTTCTCTTTATTTCCTTCCAGTTCAAAATCTATGAAAACATGACTCAGGGAGATTCTCAAGGAAACACAGGGATAGAGAGAAGAGGCCCAATTAAGAAAGAAAGCGCTGAGGAACTCCCAAATCAGGTTTTTGTGGACAGATAACTATTTTCAAAGAGTGGACAATGACTCCACAGCTTCTCTAGGGTTCACACTCAGAGACCTTTCAATTTTCTCTGCTTACTGCCACTCTTCTGGCACCTGTCTCATATGTCCTCCTTTTTTTCCTTTCAGTGTGATTTCCCATTCTTTACAGCTAGATTGTGAGCTTCAGAAAAGCTACTGTGGCATTGTATTCTAATTTGAATGACCCTCTCACCCCAAATCTTTAGAAAGTATATTCCTAACATAAATATATATTAAATGGATCCCTAATGAACAGGACAGTCATGGGCTCATACATCAGAGCACAGGAAGAGAAGTCAAATAAAATGGAACTGCTTTTCCTGCAGATGACAGTTTTACTTTATTATATTTTTTGAAGGGCAGCTTAGGGGCACAGAAAATAGAGAACTGAGCTCAAAGTAAATAAAGACCAATTCCAAATCTAAACAAAGAAACTTAATAGTGTGACCCTGGGCCACTGACCTAATCTTTACCTCAGTTTCCTAATTAAAATGGGGATGATAATTGCATTTTTCCTCTTAGAAGTATTGTGAGAATTAAATGAGATAATGTTTTTCAATTGCTAAGCACAATGCCAGGCACATACTAAAATGTTTGTTTTTCTCTTTCATTGAAGGACATATAGATTCAGAGATTAATTATGGATTTTTCAGTTTGGTTATAGATGGTAGATCTATGAATATTGAGTGGAAGGGGCAGAATTCAGATTGAACAAAAAACAAAACAAAACAAAACACCTCTATAATTAGAGATATCTTAAAGTGGAATGCCTTAACAGCAGAAGAAAACAGGGAGTGGAAGCAAGATGGCAAAGAGCAGACAGGATTTTCTGTGACTTCCTCTGACCTTCTCTCAAACCAACAGGAGATTAAGCCTCTAAACTAGTTTTGGAATTAAAGAATCCACAAATATTTGGAGTGCAACACATTCCTAGAAGAAGATACATGGGAAGAACTTCAGAACAGGTCTGTTTCAGTCAGGTAGGGGGAGAGTCTGCTGAGCCCAGACTATAGCATGGGGAGTTCCAGGGCAAAGAGCTGCTACAGGGAGTCAGAGCATTGCAGCTTCCAGGTACCTAGGAATCTTCTGTGAGCCTGTTAGACTGCTCTGTCCTGGTTGCAAGCAGGTAATAGCAGATTTGATATAAATGGCAAATTGTAAATCACTGATCCCTGGAACAATGCCAGATCTAGTCACCATTTTTCAGCACTGGAAATCAATCAGCAGAACTGACCCAGAGCAAATTAAACCAGCTGTCACTCCTTTGCATTGAACAGACCACAAGTCTAAAAATGAATAAAGAACCAAAAACATAGAAAGAGAAGAACAGAACGCAATTCCTGAGGTTTCTAAGGGCAGAGCAAACCCAAAAGAAGCCCCAAAGGGAGACATGAGCTGGTCCCCATTTCACAAGGCTTTCCTGGAAGATTGCATAAAATATCTTAAAAGAGAGTTAGAAGAAAAATAGGGAAATGAAATGAGATCATTGCAAGAAGGAAATGAAAAAGCATATAATGCCCTACCAATTCACTGAAAAACACAATTTGTGAAATGGAAAAAGAATGCAATGAACAAAAATAGTCAATTTGCCAGTTAAAAAAGAGCTAAAAATTGTAAGTGAAAAAAATAGCACACTAAAAATTAGAATTGAACAAATGGAAGTGAATGATTCAATAAGACTTCGAGAATCAGTCAAACAAGAACAAAAAAACAATGAAAAAAATAGAAGAAAATATGAAATATCCCCTAGGAAAAACAACTAACCTGGAAAATAGTTCTAGAAGAGATGATCTAAGGATTATTGGACTTTATGAAAGCCATGATGAAAAATAGAACCTTAACATTATCTAACAGGAAATCAAAACAGAAAATAGCTCAGATAATTTAGAATCTGGAGATAAAATAGCCATTGAAAAATTCATGGATCACCTCCTGAATGAGATCCCAGAATTAAATTCCCAAGGAATATTGTGGCTAAATTTCAGACTATAGCACCAAGGAACAGATATTGCAAGAAGCCAGAAAGAAATATTTTTTTTAAATAGCTACTCCATTATATTTCTTTAACATTTTTACTTGTTTTTATCTTGTTTTATATATAAAGCTTTTTATTTACAAAACATATGAGTGATTTTTCTACATTGACCTTTGCAAAAACTTTTTTTTCCCAAGCTTTTCCCCTCCTTCCCCCCACCCCCCACCCCTAGATGACAGGTAATCTAATACATGCTAAATAAGATAAATTATATGACAAATATAATATAGGTATACATATCTATACAGTTATCTTACTGCACAAGAAACATCAGATCTAGAAAGAGAAGAAGAAAAAACAACCTAAGAAGTAAAACAAAATGCATGGAAATATTCACAGAAAGCGTTAAAATGCTGTGTTGTGGTTCACACTCAGTTCCCACAGGCCTCTCTCTTGGATGTATATGACTATCTTCATCGCTGAACAATAGGAACTGGTTTGAATCACATCATTGTTGAAGAGAACCATGTCCATCAAAATTGATCATCGTATAGTCTAGTTGCTGTGTATAATGTTCTCCTGGTTCCGCTGATTTCACTCAGCAACAGTTCATGTAAGTCTCTCCAGGCCTCTCTGAAATCCTCCTGTTGGTTGTTTCTTACAGAACAATAATATTCCATAACATTCATATACCATAATTTATTCAGCCATTCTCCAATTGATAGGCATCCTTTCAATTTCCAGTTTCTTGCCACTACAAAAAGGGCTGCCACAAACATTTTTGCACATGTGGGTCCCTTTCCCTCCTTTACAATCTCTTTGGGATATAAGCCCAATAGAAACACTGCTGGGTCAAAGGGTATGCACAGTTTGATAACTTTTTGAGCATAGTTCCAAATTGCTCTCCAGAATGGTTGGATCCATTCACAGTTCCAT
>JAJPUD010018930.1:0-27594 GCA_023553655.1 Myrmecobius fasciatus | reverse complement strand
ACAAAATTCATCTGGAAAAACAAAAGGTCAAGAATTTCAAGGGAATTAATGAAAAAAATGCAAATGAGGGGAGCCTAGCTGCACCAGATCTAAAACTATATTATAAAATTTTACAATTTGATTTTTTGTTGTATTGTGTATTTGCCCCTTCATTTACATTATTGTAGTCATTTAGTATATTATATTCTTGGATCTGATTTTTTCATTCTACCTTACTTCATAAGAGATCTTTCCATGTTTTTTTGTATTGATCACATTCTTTATGCCTTAAACATAGTAATATCTCTTTACATTCATATACTTCTATGTGTTTAGTCATTTTCCAATGAACAGAAATCTACTTTATCTCCATTTTTTTCTATCCCCAAATGCTGCCGTATTTTTGTGTATGTGGGGACTTTGTTATTTTTTTAATTAAAACTTTTTATTTTCTATATAGAAAATTGTGTCATAGGAATTCAAGCCATTCTCCAATCGATAAATGGTCAAAGGATATGACCAGACAATTTTCAGATAATGAAATTAAAAGTATTTCTAGTCATACGAAAAGGTGCTCCAAATCACTATTCATCAGAGAAATGCAAATTAAGACAACTCTGAGATACCACTACACACCTGTCAGATTGGCTAAAATGACAGGAAAAGATAATGACAAATGTTGGAGGGGATGTGGGAAAGCTGGCATATTGATACATTGTTGGTGGAACTGTGAACGGATCCAGCCATTCTGGAGAGCAATTTGGAACTATGCTCAAAAAGTTATCAAACTCTGTATACCCTTTGACCCAGCAGTGTTTCTATTGCGCTTATATCCCAAAAAAATCAAAAAGGTAGGAAAGGGCCCCACATGTACAAGAATGTTTCTGGCATTTTGTAGTGGCTAGAAACTGGAAACTGAAGGGATGCCCATCAATTGGAGAGTGGCTGAATAAATTATGGTATATGAATGTTATGGAATATTATTGTTCTGTAAGAAACTACCAGCAGGATGATTTCAGAGAGGCCTGGAGAGACTTGCATGAACTGATGCTGAATGAGATGAGCAGAACCAGGAGATCAATATACACAACAACAACAATATTATATTATGATCAATTCTGATGGACATGGCTCTCTTCAACAATGAAATGTTGCAAACTAGTTCCAATTGTTCAGTGAAGAAAACCATATACATCCAGAGAGAGGGATTGAAAATTGGACCACAACATATCATTTCCATGATCTCTATCAGTGTTTGCTTGCATTGGTTTTATTTCTCAGATATTTTTTGTTCACGTAGATACAATTGTTTTTTGCACAGCAAGATAAGTATGTTAATATGTATACATATATTCAACTTATCAAGTATTTTAATTAACATGTAGTAGACTTCCTGCCATCTAGGGGAGGGGAATGGATTGGGGGGAAAATTTGTAACAGAAAGCTTTGTAAGGGTTAATGTTGAAGAATTACCCATACATATGTTTTGCAAATAAAGAGTTCTAATAATAAAAAAATCAAAAACAAAAACAAAAAACTCTTTATTTTCAAAACATATGCATGGGCAATTTTCCAACATTGACCCTTGCAAAATCTTGTGTTCCATTTTCCCCCTTCCCCTCCTTCCCTAGATGACAAGTAGTCCAATGTATGCTAAACATGGTAAAATATATGCTAAATCTAATATATGCATACCTATTTATACAATTATCTTGCTGCACAAGAGACACAAATCAGTTTAAAAAGGAATAAAAAATAAGAAAAAATAAAATGCAAACACACAAAAAAACAGTGAAAATTTATGTTGTGATTCACACTCCGTTCTCACAGTTCTCTCTCTGAGTGTCGATGTCTTTTTTCATCTAAAGATCATTGGAATTGGCCTCAATCATCTCATTAGTGAAAAGAACCAAGTCTATCAGAATTGATCATTGTATAACCTTGTTGTTGCCATGTACAATGATCTCCTGGTTCTAATCATTTCCATCAGTTTATGTAAGTGTCTCCAGATCTCTCTGAAATCATCCTGATGATTGTTTCTTATAAAACAATAATATTCCATTGCATTCACATACCATAACTCATTCTGCCATTCTCCAACTAAGGGTGTTCACTCAGTTTCCAATTGTTTTGTGTCTGTGATGTGTTTCACTCACTCATTCTTTAGGATTAGATCAGCTTCCAGTTAATCTTTCGTCTATTTCCCCCTGGACATTTATCGCATGCAATTTTTATTGCATCATGATCTTAAAACTGCATTTACTATTTCTGCTTTTCTACTTTTGATTTTGAGGTTTTTATTCCCTAATAAATGTTCAGTTTCTCTATAGGTTCCATGTACTGCCAAGAAAAAAGTATATTCTTTTCTGTCTCCATTCAATTTTCTCTAAAGGTCTATCATCTCTAACTTTTCTAGCATTCTATTTACCTCCTTAACTTCTTTCTTATTTATTTTGTGATTTGATTTATGTAGTTCTGAGAGAGCAAAATTGAGATCCTCCACTAATAAAGTTTTGCTGTCTAATTCTTCTTGCAGATCTCTTTAACTTATCCTCTAGCAATTTGGATGCTGCTATACCACTTCATATACATATATATACATGTATATATATATATATATATATATATATATATATATGTTTAGTATTGATATTACTTCATTATCTGTGGTACTTTTAAGGAGAATGTAGTTTCCTTACTTATCTCTTTTAAATAAATGCATTTTACTTTTGCTTGATCTGAGATCAGGATTGCTACTCTTGCTTTTTTTTTTTTTTTTTTTTTTTTTTAACCTCAGCTGAAGCATAATAGATTCTGCTCCAGCCTTTACCTTTACTCTAAATGTATCACTCTGCTTTAAATGAGTTTCTTCTAAACAACAAATGATAGGATGCTGGCTTTTAATCCAGTCTGCTATCTGCTTCTGTTTTATGGGAGAGTTCATCTCATTCACATTCACACATAAAATTACTAATTCTATATGTCTTGCCATCTCTTTACCCTCAGTTATGCTTTTCTCTTCTCTTTCTCCCTTTTCCTCCTCCCCAGTATTTTGTGGCTGAACTCTCCCTCAAACAGTCCTTCACTTTTGAAGCTCCTCCCCCTTTTTTGTACCTTTCCTTTTATTCTTCTGTCCTCTTTTCTATTAGCCTATCCTCTTCCTTTCTGCCTTCCCTTTCTACTTCCCTATAGGATGAGACAGGCTTCTCTGTGAAGCTAAATGTGTCTGATATTCTCTCTTTGAGCCAAATCTGATGAGAGTAAGATTTGCACATTGCTCATCTTCCTCCCTTCTTTCCCTGATTTGCAATAGTTCTTTTTTGCCTCCTCATGAGATGGATTTTAACTCCATTTCCCTCTTTTTCCAATAGAATCACCATTCCTCCTCTAAATTATTTTTTAAATTATCACAATAAAATCAAATCATACCTGCACCCTTTAAGTATACCCATAACAGAGATACAGATCTCAACTCATAAACATATCATTTTTTCATATAAACATATAAGCTTTGCAACTTTTTTTTAAATTTTATTTTATTTGCATAACATATGTGTGGGTAATTCTTCAACAATAACCCTTAAGGCTTTGTAACTTTTAAAAGAAATTTTTTTCCATTGATTTTTACTCTTTTATGCATATCTTGAGTTCTGTATTTGGAGATCGAATTTTCAATTCAGCTCTGGTCTTTTCATCAGAAATACATGAAATTCACCTGTTTCATTGAATGTCCATCTTTTTCCCTGAAAGATGATGCTCAGTTTTGCTGGATAGTTGATTCTTGGCTGCAATCCAAGTTCCTTTGACTTTCAGAATGTCTGATTTCACACCCTTTGATCTTTTGAAATGGAAGATGCTAGATCCTGGGTAATCCTGATTGTGGTTCCTCATTATTTGAATTGTTTCCTTCTGTCTGCTTGCAATATTTTTCTTTTTGATTTGATAATTCTAAAATTTAGCTATTATGTCCCATGGAGTTTTCATTTCTCTTTCAGACTATTTTTCATAGCAATTTTTACCCTTTGGTTCTAGGTCATCAGTGCAGTTTTCTTTGATGATTTCCTGAAAGATGATGTGTATGTTCTTATTTTCATCATGGTTTCATAAAATCCAATAATTCTTTGATAGTTTCTCCTAAATATATTTTCCATTGAGATAGTTTGCATTTTCTTCTTTTTTCACTTTTTTGGTTTTGTTTGACTGATTAAGTTTCATTGAGTCATTTATTTCCATTTGTTCAATTCTAATTTTTATTTAATTATTTTCATCATTTAGATTTTTTTATCTCCTTTTGCATTTGGCCAATCAAAACTTTTAAATGGGCTATTTTGTTCATTGCATTTTTCCCACTTCACAAATTCTGTTTTAATGAAGTTGTTTCTTTTTCATATAAATTTTGTAAGGAGTTATATGCTTTCCCATTTCATAATATCTATTTTAAAGAGTTTTCTTCAGATAATTTATGTTTATCCTTTTCCATACCCAATTGAAAATATTTCATTTCCTTTCCTCATTTTTCTCCTAACTCTTTTAAGATGCTTTTTGAATTCTTCCAAGAGAGTCTTGTGAAATGGGGACCAACTCTTATCATCTTCTGGGCTTCATCTGCAGCTGATTTGCCCTTAGGGTTTTGATCCTCAGGGTTTGAGGTCTGTTCTTCTCTTTCTCCATAAAAGCTATTTATGTTTATAATTCCTTTTGCTTTTTTGATCATTTTTAAAGGTGGAGACCTGATTTTAAGGCAAAGGGGTAACAGTTGTTTTAGTCTGCTTGGGGCCAATGTTGCTGACTGACTTTTGGTCCTGGGTAGGCATGGCCAAGACACATTTTTCTGGAGTTCTGAAATTCACAGGCTCACAATTTGCTTCTTGTATTTGTTTTGGATGCTTTACAGCAAGTCTGCTGAACCACTGGCTTATAACCAGAACAGAGTAGCCTAAGAATCTCGCAGTAGATTCCCCAGTATGCAGATGTTGCAACTCTCTGGCTCTCCACTCCAGCTCCTTTCCCTGGGCTCCCTGCACTATGGTCTAGTCTTGGCAGCCTTTCCTCCTGCCTGATTGGAATAGAACTTTTCTGAACTTCTTTCAAAGTATCTTCTTATGGAAATTTGTTTTAATGCAAATACTTGTGGGTTCTGTCACTCCAAAAACCAGTTCAGAAGCCTAATCTGCTGTTGGTTTGAGGGAATCTAGAAGGAGCTCAGATAAAGAAATGTCTGCTCTCTGACATCTTAGCTCTGCCCCCAAGGACTTTCCTTTTATAAATGATTTCTGTGGAGTATAATCCCAGTAATGGAATTCCTTGGTCAAAGATTATGGATATTTTAATCACAATTTATATAATTACAAATTGCTTTGTAGAGAAGTTATATAAGTATTTTCTTTCTACTTGTAGAATAAATGAAACTGCTTTTATTTCCCCTCTCAAGAATCAATATCAATAATAATAAAATAATAGTAATATTTAGTATAATTAAATTAATATATAATTTACTTAGAGCCTGAAACTATCTTGTATTTTACAATTATTAGCTTATCTGAGCTTCACAGTGACCTTTGGACTTAGAAGCTTTTATTATCTCCATTTTCATAGACAAGGAAAATGAGATAAATATATGTTAAGTGACTAACCTAAAAATCATTCATTAAAAAGTTACTGAAGCAGTAAACTGGGAAAATATTTTTACATCCAAAGGTTCTGATAAAGGCCTCATTTCTAAAATATATAGAGAATTGACTCAAATATATAAGAATTCAAGCCATTCTCCAATTGACAAATGGTCTAAAGATATGAACAGACAATTTTCAGACGAAGAAATTGAAACTATTTCCGGTCACATGAAAAGGTGCTCCAAGTCACTATTGATCAGAGAAATGCAAATTAAGACAACTCTGAGATACCACTACACACCTGTCAGATTGGCTAAAATGACAGGAAATGATAATGATAGCTGTTGGAGGGGATGTGGGAAAACTGGGACACTGATACATTGTTGGTGGAACTGTGAACGGATCCAACCATTCTGGAGAGCAATTTGGAGCTATGCTCAAAGAGTTATCAAACAGTGCATACCCTTTGACCCAGCAGTGTTTCTACTGGGCCTATATCCCAAAGAGATTTTGAAGGAGGGAAAGGGACCCACATGTGCAAAAATGTTTGTGGCAGCCCTTTTTGTAGTGGCAAAAAACTGGAAATTGAAAAGATGCCCATCAATTGGAGAATGGCTGAATAAATTATGGTATATGAATGTTATGGAATATTATTGCTCTGTAAGAAATGACCAACAGGAGGATTTCAGAGAGGATTGGAGAGACTTGCATGAACTGATGCTGAGTGAAATCAGCAGAACCAGGAGAACATTATACACAGCAACAAGACTATACGATGATCAATTTTGATGGACATGGTTCTCTTCAACAATGATGTGATTCAAACCAGTTGTGCTGCGATGAAGATAGTCATATACATCCAGAGAGAGGCCTGTGGGAACTGAGAGTGAACCACAACACAGCATTTTAACGCTTTCTGTGAATATTTCCATGCATTCTGTTTTCCTTCTTAGGTTGTTTTTTTTCTTCTTCTCTTTCTAGATCTGATGTTTCTTGTGCAGTAAGATAACTGTATAGATATGTATACATGTATTGTATTTGTCATATAATTTATCCTATCTAGCATGTATTAGATTACCTGTCATCTAGGGGTGGGGGGCGGGGGGAGGGAAAGGAAAAGCTTGGGAAAAAAAAGTTTTTTTGCAAAGGTCAATGTTGAAAGGTCACTCATATGTTTTGCAAATAAAAAGCTTTATTAAAAAAAAAAAGTTACTGAGTTGGATTTATGTTCATGTATTTTGGATTCCAGGTCCTATATTCTTTCTATTATTCTACCTAGTTCCCACCAGTACCCATATATCTGTATATACACTTGAATGTGTAGTTATTTAAATATATGTATTTATAGCCAAGGTATAGATATAAATAGATGCACATAGATTTATATGTATTTATGCTTATATAAAGATATGTTTATATCTACATGTATGTATATGTGTATATAGACTTATAAATATAAAGATGTTTTTATGGAGGGAGAGATGGAAAAAGGAAAGAAGGAAGGAAGGATGGAAGGAAGAATAGATGAAAGAAAGGTAGGAACTAAAGAAGGAAGGATGGATGGGAGGGAAAGAAGGAGGAAGAAAGGAAAGGAGAAGAGTATGGAAGGGCTCAAAGAGGTGAAAGGAGGAGCAGGAAGGGGAAGGGATAATAGGGAAAGAAGGAAAGGAGGCAGTTTATCAAAAGATAAATAGATCAGGTTTGACTTTACATGCCATCTTCCATCCTCATGGACATCTATCATTATAAAGAAGACATTTTTTCATCTTTTCTCAAAACTTTCATTGCTGTTGTTCTTTCCATTTATATTGTAATAGTCATTGTCTATGTTGCTTTCCTGGTCCTGCTTATTTTCCTTTCATAAAATTTATTGACTTCCCATGCTTCTATGTATTCTTTATAATAAGAGTGTCTATCAGTACAATAATAATCTTTTTTCTTCAAATATAACTTATTTCGCTATTCCACATCAATATACCATGACTGTTTCTAGTTTTTTGTTGCTAAGAATTATTTTTCTCAATATTGTAATTTAAATAGAATCTTTGTTTATATATTTTATTTCCTTGTGGTATTTGCCTAGTGGAATGTTTCTAACCATCACTCTATGTTTAGTAGTAATTACTTCAATGTAAATTACATCTAGGGTCTAAATGTGTTATAAAATTATTTTTAACAGCTCCTTTCCTCTGGGTCCATCGGGCACCCTAAAGGATGTTTAATCAGTAAGACACCTCAAATTATGAATTAACATATGTATAAATTTTATTTCTGCAGTTAAAATTCATATCTCTCTAACTTCTCTTTCTGAAGGAGTTTTCAAGAAGGTTCTAAATTGAAACCCTTTACCACTCCTTAGGTGAGACAGGGCTAACCTACCTGGAAGATGTATGTGAAGAAGGACAAAACTCAGAAAGAAAGTGTGAGTTTGTTCAAGGACATTAAAGTTAGGGAACACAGAGAACCATTTAATTCTTTTAGCAAATAGAAATATCTTAACATAACACCTATTTGGCAAAAATAAATCATTGAAATAGAAATATGCCTGATTGTGGGTTTTTTCTACTCCTCCAGAGGTTGTGTTCTGGAGTTTCTTTATTTCTTTCTTTTTTTCATGAAGCCTTGCATGCCGATGTCTGTATTTCCTTAGGTTTTCACCCACAGTTATAATTTTTTTTGAAAACTTTGAGGAACTTTTTATGTTCATAGTCTTAGGCAGTGTCAGAATTGTTTACTATGGCTTTGAGCACAAATATCCCCCAGGAGGAGCAGATTTCCACAACTTCTTCCCTCTTTCTATAACTGAATGCAGAATGGAACTAAAAAGATTTGTAATTTTAGTTCTTGAGATTTTGGTGATTGAAATGTTGAAGTCTGGGTTTTTAGGCACTTTGGATTTGCCATCTCCTACATATTTATGATTTTTCTTTCTTTTCTTATGTTAAAGTGATGATACCTGCATTTAATTAAACTCAAACAATATCTACTCAGATGGCATTTTAAACCTGATTCATCTTATTTCAGCTAGTTCAGAAAAAGGGATTTCGTTTATAATTGCTTTTCAGGCAATCTCTGGCTAGAAATGCCAAGAGTATCAATAATTAATCAAAAATATGAACAATTGCTTTTTGAAAATGTTTGTTAGGTTTGGGACATGTCACTTTCATGGGAACATAACATAACATTGGCCCTACCAAGCTGGAGATTTTGGAAAATACTTTTGTCATCATTGAAAAAGTTCAGACTAATATAAAATTTTAAGAAAGACAAACATGAGGATTATCGGTGGAATAATATGATGCTCCTTTTAAGACTTTCCAAGTGCTAAACTCAATTACTAATATCATCAGATATAAAGTTGAAAGAGATCTTAGATACCATTAGATCCAACTTCTTCACATTACTGATTAGGAAGCAGTCTCATAATGCTGAAATTATTTAATTGAAGTCACATAAGGAGTACTGGGAAGAGCCAAAGTAAACACCTGTGTCTTTGAATTCTAAATATTGTATTCTCTTTTTCAGAGGAAGTAGAAGGATCCCCCAAATCCCTCTATTATAAGCCTCATGTAGGTAAAGATCATATCAAATTTAAATTTTGTAACTTCATCTGGTGTTAATCCCAAAATGTATGTTTGTTAAATAGAATAAATTCAAGGCATCCAGGCCTTGGCTTCCATAAGGATTTGCATTAAATCTATGCAAGACAGAAACAGTATGTACTTGTCATGTTTCCTCATTTAAAACTGGTCTTGTTCACTTTCTAACAAAAATAGCAAACATCTTGTAATGAATACTATAAGCTATGCTATATTTCTGCCTTTGGAATGTAGATGTCATCCACTTGCCATTAGACAACTTTTTATAGTCACCACAATTGCCTGCAAGGCAGAACAAGAGATGAATAACCATTTCCTGCTTCCTTTTTACTGGGCTCTGGTTTTTACTTCCCTAACTCTGTGATAGTAGGAAAATGACCAGAAGTGAAATATAGAGAAGATAGCATCAGGCTACTATATTCAGTTGATAACACACATGACTAAAAAGTGATTATGCTAAGCTTTAATCAAATAAATTAATATTTTGTCTCTGGTTTAAGTATTTTCTTTATCAGGGAGTTCACATTTTCAACATCAGCTCCTTTATGTTTGGTAACTATGGCTTGCACTGATGATATAACACATGCTGACACCAAATATCAATTCTAGGTAAATCCAATTAAGCCCAGAAGCAAAACAGCTGGATTAGCAGTTCCCTGCATAAATTATTTTTCTTCCATTTACTTTGTCTTTTTGCAAATGAGCCTTTTAAGACGAAAACATTTAGCTATCAGTTTCCCCATTCTTTATTAATCTTGTAAGACTAAAATGAAGCCCAAAAAAGTAAGACTCAGAGATTTCATTTTTATACTTATGCTATGAATATGTATCTAAATGAATCTCCTTCCATCACACATAGATTTCCTGTTTGGGAGGGAAGGTCATAAGAAGATCATTTAATAGGTCACTCTAATAAGGAATTTCTCCCCAAAGGCTAAGCTGCTATATAATTTTTGCTATTTAGAAGTCCATTGGTTTCATTCCCTTCCCACAAAAAATACAGATAATAAAGCAAATAAAAGCAATTTAAAAGCTAAGGTATTCAAGATAATGTGTTTATTGCTGCTAAATCAAAATAACATACACTGAGAGTAAGAGACAAAGAGGTGGCTTATTAAGTGGCTTAAGTAATAAGTGGCTTATTACTTCTGTAGATATTCTGATGGCCATTATTTATTATTATATTTATTATAATATTATTCCATTAATAACACAATAAAGAAAAGATACATTTGTTGAGAATCAAAATAAACAATGAATATGTATGTTGGATTTAAAGATCTCAAAATATTTATTGACTTAAAAATCTTTATTTTTTAAATGGTCAGTAGGTTCTATTTGTTAAAAAAAAAGGAAAAGATGTTGCAATTTAAGAGAAAATTTAACTTTCCTCTCTATGTCTTCTGAAGGAAGGTTCTTTCTCCCCTCTCTACACTAAGTCTCAATTATAGGGAGGAGAAAATACCCTTAGTAAACAAAACATGATACTATCCAAAGATAAGACCCAAAATGAAATAATATTTTTTGGGGAGAAAGGTTTTGCTATAGTTTTTGGAGGAAGCCTGTTATTGAAAAAATATAATTAGAATTATAACCTTAGTTTTGATTAGCAGTCTTGTAGTTAGATCAGAGAATACTACAGCCAAAACACTTGAGATCATATATTCTTATCAATGCACTTCCCCAAACTAAGACCAGAAAGATTAATATGTGACATGGAACGGAGAATAAAATTCTGGATTAGGAACACATAGGTTAATATACAGCTTCAAAAATTTACTGTGCCACTATCATCACTTAATATCTCTTCATCCCAGTTTCCTCATTTTAAAAATAGGAATAATAATAGCAACTTATCTCACAGTATGATATTAAAGATTCAGTAAGATAATATGTGAAAAGAACTCTGTAATTCTTAAAGTATATAACTATGTTATTTTATGAATATCCAAATAAAGTTGCAATCCAATGGCATCTTGGTTAATAAGGCATGATCTGGGATTTTTTATAAAAAAGAAAGTAGCTCCAAAGGAGAGGGCAACATAATGGATGTAATACAAAGGATTCTGGACTTATAATCAAAACAACTGGTCTCAGATTCATACTCTGCAATTGCAACTTATCACTTGTATGACATTCATCTATTATCTATAAAAATAGGCATGGGAGAGGGAGGGGAGTTAGCAGAGTTGATCTCTAAGACTTTTCACTGGTTTAAATTCTATGATCACATGCATATTAAAATTAGGAAAAAAAAGTAGAAATGTACTGAGAAAATTGTGGGTCTATATCTAAACCAATATATGATGCAGACCTGTTCTTTCTTTCTTTGGTAAATGCTATGGATGACAAATGAAATCTTATGATGTCCAACAAAATCATATTTTGAATTGTGTATCTTTGAAAGAGATATAGTCTATAATAGACTAGAATACAGATTAGGTACAATGGCAACATATTCAGCACACTTCATTTTAATGCAATGTGATGTAGCATATTAAGCCAATCTCTGCCACAAGTGGAAAATGTGTAGCATCCTGGGAAGCCATTTCACACAACGTGACTCACATTGCAGTTGGTTTTCCTGAGTAAATTATAAGACCTTGGAGAGCAACAGCTAAAGAAGAGCAATACAAAAAAGCAACATTTTAAAGACAAAAGTGAAGAGTTGATAGTCTTTTGTTTGGTTTTAAAATATATTCTTTTCTAAAACTCTGTTTCAAACATGAAATGTGATTTTTGCAGGAAGAAAACTATCATTTAATTGGCAAAATGTGCAAATTTCCAGCTGAGGCACATTCAAAAAAATTTACAATGATGCCCTGAAGGCAGAAACAAAATCACCCTTTCTGCTATAAAAATCTGAGTCTACTAAGAGGAAATGACCAAATTTCACCTTGAAAAAATTTAGAATATATTCAAAAACTTTATTTGTCTTTTAAATACCTTCATTAAATAAATGTTACTTACCTTTATACATGGCTATAGTGTCAAATTCTAATTATTTTTTAAACAAGGGTATAGTGGTAATATGTTCAAGACAAGACTAAGAAATACACAAATGCCTTTAAAAAGAACCTAAGACTATAAAAATTTACTTTGTACCTTTCCCCTAACAGATTATAATGGATTCCTTTAGTTTCAAGGCAAATAAATATGCATATAAAAATCTGATGACTTTTGAAACTTGAAAGCAGGGCAAAAGTAAGCATTAAAACAGAGAGATAGAGAGTCAGAAACAGAAATAGGAAAATAGAGGTACTCAAATACAAAAATAGAGAAACAGAAGCAGAGGCAGAGATAGAGAAATGGATAGACAAAGAAAAGACAGAGAGAAAGAGAATGAGAGAGAGAGAGAGAGAGTGAGAGAGAGAGAGAGCCAGCCAAAGACACACAGAGAGACAAAGACAGAGAAAGAGAGAGACAGAAAGTCAGAGAGACTAAATTTTTCAAATTAAAATAATTTCAACATTTATTACTTAGAAGGTAAAGTGGATAGAGTCCTAACCTGAAGTTAAGAAAACCTGAATTCACATCCAGCACCAGACACTTATTAATTATATAATCCTGGCAAAATAACTTAATCTCTATTTTATTCATTTTCCATATCTGTAAAATTGGGGTAACATAAATATCTACTTTGCAGGACTGTTTTTGGCTTATATTGAGTACAAATTTAATGTTAGGTATCATTATCACTATCCTTTTGTTTAAGAAATATCTATCTATCTATATATATGTATGCATATATATACATATATACATATACATTTTTTTGTTTTTTTAAAAAGGTGATAATGCCAATCCATTTAATAGTCTTTTCTCAAAATATGCTATCACTGATTCTGAATTCCTTCCTGAGAATTTTGTGGACATCACTTTAGGGCAGATAAAGGTGCAAATCTATTGCCAAATAATATCTGCATTGACAATTGAATTTCTTTTCTTTTTTTTTAAATTACTATTAACTTACTGCAACATACAATAAGAGAAAGAAAGAGAAAGAGAGGAGAGAGAGAGAGAGAGAGAGAGAGAGAGAGTGTGTGTGTTAGAAAGAAGGAAGGAAGGAAAGAAAAAAGAAAGAAAAGAAGGAATGAAAGGAAGAAGAAAGGGAAAGGAGAGAGAAAATAAATGATAATTCTGACAGCAAGAATGAGATATAAAGCTTGTATATAACCATATGTTTCACTGGTTTCAAGATGATGTCAGGGGACTCAGAGGAAGACATCACTATAGTAGGTCACTAGCCATTAGTCATTATGGTGAATATTTAATCATTATGGGAAGGTTGCAGGTCTAGTTTTACTTCTGAAAGATTTTTAAACTTTACATGGTTGCACAAAATAGGTATGTATAATTGTGTTGATATAGTCATTGTAGAAGAGTAGCCATATTGATTAAATTATAAATATATTCAAGAATATCCCTGATGTCATCCAATAAAAGGAATCTGAAAGACATAAATCCCTGCTATGAACTTTTATATTCTTGATTTTTTGTCTCATATCACTGAAAGAAAGAGATTTAATATTAGGATTAAAGTGAACATATATTCAAACACCAGACTATACTACTTGCCACCTATAAGAATTTGGATAAGTCATATAATCTCTTTGGACATCATTTTCCCTCTTTTTAAATAAGGCTGTTGTAGATCAGTGGTGTCAAACTGAAATAGAAATGGCCACAACTAAGCCATATACAAATACCCATCTGGGTTACATATTGACTTAGAAATCCACATAACATTATTTGTAGCTTATGGTATTTTTATTTACATTGCTAAATGTTTCCAAGTTGTATTTCAATCCGCTTCACTTAGGCTTCACTAAGAAGTGTTGGGAGTGTAACTCACAACCCATCTAGTGTGTCTTACCCATCTAGTCCAAATGAATTCTATGGCAATTTTCAACTATAAGACCATGAGATATTAGCAATGAGATTACAGAAAGTCATCCCCAGGATAGTACACTATGACCAAGGAGGATTTATACCAGGGATGCAGGGCTGGTTCAATATTAGGAAAACTATCAGCATAATTAATTATATTAATAACCAAACTAACAAAAACCATATGATTAACTCAATAGATGCAGAAAAAGCATTTGATAAAATCCAACACCCTTTCCTATTAAAAACACTAGAGAGTATAGGAATAAATGGGTTTTTCCTTAAAATGATCAATAGCATCTATTTAAAACCACCAGCAAGCATCATATGTAATGGAGACAAACTAAAATGATTCCCAATAAGATCAGGAGTGAAACAAGCCTGCCCACTGTCACCATTACTATTTAATATTGTATTAGAAATGTTAGCTTTAGCAATAAGAGAAGAAAAAGAGATAAAAGGAATCAGAGTAGGTAATGAAGAAACCAAATTATCACTCTTTGCAGATGACATGATGGTATACTTAAAGAACCCTAGAGACTCAACTAAAAAACTACTAGAAACAATTCACAACTTTAGCAAAGTGGCAGGATTCAAAATTAATTCACATAAATCATCAGCATTTTTATATATTACCAACAAAGTTCAGCAGCAAGAGATACAAAAAGAAATTCCATTTCAAATAACAGATGACAGGATAAAGTATTTGGGAATCTATCTGCCAAGGAAAAGTCAGAAACTATACGAACTAAACTACAAAACACTTTCCACACAAATAAAATCAGACATAATCAATTGGAAAAACATTAAGTGCTCATGGGTAGGCAGAGCGAACATAATAAAAATGACAATACTACCAAAACTAATCTACTTATTTAGTGCAATACCAATCAAAATCCCAAGAAATTATTTTACAGATCTAGAAAAAATAGTAGCAAAGTTCATTTGGAAGAACAAAAGGTCAAGGATTTCAAGGGGATTAATGAAAAAAAAAGGCAGATGAAGGTGGCCTTGCTGTACCAGATCTAAAACTATATTATAAAGCAGCGGTCATCAAAACCGTTTGGTACTGGCTAAGGAATAGAGCAGTCGATCAGTGGTACAGGATAGGTTATCAGGACAATCTAGGCAATAACCTTAACAATTTAGTGTTTGATAAACCCAAAGACCCCAGCTTTTGGGATAAATACTCACTATTCGGCAAAAACTGCTGGGAAAATTGGAAACTAGTGTGAAAGAAATTAGGGCTTGACCCATACCTAACACCACATACCAAGAAAAGATCTAAATGGGTTCATGATCTAGACATAAAGAGTGATTTTGTAAACAAGTTAGAGGAACGTAATATAGTTTACCACTCAGACCTGTGGAGATTGAATAAATTTATGTCCAAAGAAGATCTGGAACTCCTAATCGAACACCAGATAGATAAGTTTGATTATATTAAGTTAAAAAGTTTCTGTACAAATAAAACAAATGCAGACAAGATTAGGAGGGAAGCATCAAATTGGGAAATCATCTTTACATGTAATGGTTCTGATAAAGGCCTCATTTCTAAAATATATAGAGAATTGTCTCATATATATAAGAATTCAAGCCACTCTTCAATAGATAAGTGGTCAAGGGATATGAACAGAGAATTTTCAGATGATGAAATTAAAACCATCTCTAGTCATATGAAAAGTTGCTCCAAATCACTATTGATCAGAGAAATGCAAATTAAGACAACTCTGAGGTACCACTACACACCTGTCAGATTAGCTAAAATGACAGGGAAAGATAACAGTGAATGTTGGAGGGGATGTGGGAAAACTGGGACACTAATACATTGTTGGTGGAACTGTGAACGGATCCAACCATTCTGGAGAGCAATTTGGAGCTATGCTCAAAAAGCTATCAAACTGTGCATACCCTTTGACCCAGCAGTGTTTCTACTGGGCCTCTATCCCAAAGAGATCTTAGGAGAGGGAAAGGGATCCACACGTGTAAGAATGTTTGTGGCAGCCCTTTTTGTAGTGGCTAGAAACTGGAAACTGAAGGGATGCCCATCAATTGGAGAGTGGCTGAATAAATTATGGTATATGAATGTTATGGTATATTATTGCTCTGTAAGAAACGACCAGCAGGACAATTTCAGAGAGATCTGAAGGCACTTGCATGAACTGATGCTGAGTGAAACGAGCAGAACCAGGAGATCATCATACACAGCAACAACAATATTACATGATGATCAATTCTGATGGACATGGCTCTCTGCAACAAAGAATTGTCTCAAACTAGTTCCAGTTGTTTCCTGAAGAAGACCATATACACCCAGAGAGAGGGATATGAAATATGGACCACAACATAACATTTTCATGATCTCTATTGATATTTGCTTGCATTGTGTTGCCTTTCTCTGATTTTCTTTTTTTTTTCTTGTAGATAGGATTTTTCTTGCATAACTTGTCACGTATTTCAACATTATTAACATGTAGTGGACTTCCTGCCATTTAGGGGAGGGGAGGGGACTGGGGGTAAAATTTGTAATGGAAAGCTTTGTAAAGATCATTTCTGGGGAACTACCCATACATATGTTATACAAATAAAAATCCTTAATAAAAAAGATGTCCATAAGCCTATGATAAAAAGGGGGAACAAGAGGAATATAGCAATATGATATATGACAGGATTAATTATTTTTCATATATATTTACTCATAGTGACTTTATTATAATCTCTCATCATCACTCTATGATTTTCCTGAAAATGTAGACTGGAGAGTAATTATGTCCAGAAGAAATTGAATGAAAAGCAAAGATCTGATCTCTTTATATGTTGGTGTTTAACCTGATGTATCAAAAAAAAATTTTCTCTTCCAATATTTTTAAATGAGCAAATGTTACAATCTTTTTGCATAAGTTTTTGTGACAAAATTCCTCAAATATTCTTCAATATAGCCAAATATGATTAAAGTAGATGTTCAAATTTTTAGCCCCTAATAAGAAAAATAAATTTTTAGTAAACACACTCTATTTTTTGGTTCTTTGAAAATACAATATTAAAAAACATAATTTAGCTTCGTAGAACAAATATTATCAATGAATCAATAGAAATACAATATAAAATCAGGCATCTGGCATTTTATGAATGATTGATTTGATAATTATGCTTTTATGACTTTTGATATATTCAAGTGAACACTTATTTGGCACTAACTATATATGAGACCCTGGAGTCACAAAGAAATTAAATAAAATACAATACTCCTGTTCTTAAGTTGTTTGTATTTTACTGAAATCTTGGGAATATGGAATGGAAACACATAAATACAGGGTATCCCCCCAAATCTTAGTATAGCTTTATTAAAGATTTAAATTATCTTAAAACTTATAGGAAAAGCTGTATAATGCAAATTAGGGAGTCTATGTAATAAGAGAGAAAGGAGAAAAAGTATTCTGGAATTATTTATATAGATTTAGGATGCTGATAACTGCACAGATCTAGGAAGGCTATAGGTGGTATCTTAACTTAGCCTTCAAGAAAGATGAGGAATCTGAAATATGGACATGGAGAGAAAGTAAATTCCAGGCAGGAGAACTACCTATACAAAAAAGCACAAAGACATTGTTATTATTATAAAGTACTATTGACCAGAACAATGATATCTGGTGGGTAATCCCACATTGTATTACTTTGAAAGTTTAGGATTTTCCTTTTTCCTGTTGTTGTTGAACATTGTATAGCAATTTCCCCAAAATGTTGATTTTATTATGTGTCTGATATGCTATCATAGTTTATTGGAGGAAATAATCATATCACAGCCATTCTCAATACTCCCTTTTCAATTATTTGGTGAACTTTAGTCATTAGCTGCAGATAATATGAAACCATTTGACTATCTTTTACCCATCATTATGTTATGAAGCTGATTGACTCCTCTAATAAATGATAGACAGCACTGTAGTCACCTTCATATCATACATTATTATAGATTGTATTATTATCTATTTGGCTTCAGTACTTAGTCACAAAGGAAACCAGTAGGAAATTATATCTGATAATAGACTTCACTTCCCTCTAATGACTTTGCTTGTTCATGCAAGAGCAAGATACTTAACATACTGTAGTGCATTTGATTTTTTCCCCAAAGTCCCTCTAAATATATACTGTATCTCAAAACCCTTGTCATCATAACTCTGCCATGGAAGATTCGTGTTAAAGTAGTGACAAGAAATGGCAATCTCCTTGGCTATGCCACACACAACATTGGATGTATAAATCCCCTTTACAACAACAGGGGGGAAAACACTCCTATAGGCTTCTTCTATATTTTCCCCCATAGTGATATTCCTTTACTTAAAACTTTAATAGGACTTATAACATAGATAGATCAAAGGCATTTTTCTATTGTCTTTTCACTCCATCAACCTGTCTCCATTCAAAATCATAGCTGGGGAAATTATGCTGAATCCAGAAATAAAATGTCTTTGAATTCCATTTCTAATTCAATTATATTTTATTGAATACTGAATTTGGGACCAGTAAAGATGTTTATTGCAATTGTGTAAGAATACAACCAAGGCATTTATCAATGGCACTCAAATATTTGCTTTTTCTTTTTTTTTTGCCAGTTTCTCTTTGGTAGTTTTTCTAGCTTCTCTTATTTCAAAATAAGTGTATAGGAGGATAGCATTACTATACATAGATAAGTACACAAAACGTATCTATATTCAAGGAATCTGCTATATGACCTGGGTTTAAGTGCTGTCTTTGGCACATGCAAGAAGAATGAACCTGACAATTGCTCAAATTCTCTGTTGCTGAACCAATAATCATAAACACAACATTTATTATGATCAGCATCAGTAATTGATTGCCTTAAAGAGCAATGGTACAAAATTTGGGAAAATGGAAAAAGGCCTCTTGCAGAAAGTGTTGTTTGAACTTAGTCTTAAAGGAAATCAGAGATTCTAAGTAGCATGGGGGATGAGGAAAAGTACTACCAGCAAATAATATAACCAGTGCCAGGAAACTGAATGACGTGTTAGGACATCAACTAGACTAATGTAGCAAGATGGAAGATTGACTTCAGTAAGAAGACTAAAAAGATAATAAGGATCAAATTATAAATAATATCAAAACCTAAACAGAAGAATTTATATTGAATATGTATTCTTTATTGTAGTAGGGAAACCCTGAAATAAATTGTGTGTTGGGATGTGCTTGTAAGGGGAGCAGGGTCAGAAACTGTACTTTAGAAAAATAATTTTGGCAACTGTGGGGATAAGTGGAAAGGTTTGAGATAGGAAACCAAATTAGGAAGGTCTTTGTCCCCTCGCCCCCAAAAATGTTTCATCAATAATTCTGAGTGGAAGCAAACTAGGAAAATATTTGCATCATTTCTGTTAGATTATTTCTAACAGATTCAGAATTATGTATATTAAAACAAATTATCTTTTTCTTTATAGAATTTAAAATGATTGAATATAAAACTAACATGTTTAAAGTAATTTGTAGGGGGAAATTCCTACATAAATAATTAATAAATTCCTTTATTTAAAGGGATTCTGGTATCCTCAACCTTTATCAATGCATTTCCATTCACATGGGTGGTATTGTAATAACATGGTAGAAGAACAAAGAAAAGAGAGTTGGAGTAATGAATCACTCAAACAGATCAGAAAATCTCCAACTGTCCTATTGGGGAAAGCTTAACTTTTTAAAGGATGTGTTGTTCTAATTTTATAGATGTAAATTAGGTAATACAAACTTTGGTGAAGTGTAATTAAATTGTAAAAAACTGTTTCATGTTATGCATTCACATCTCAAGTTTAAAAATGTTGAGAAAAAATAATATAAATGTAGTTATATTTCCATCAGATAAATACAATATAGCTTTAAAAATTTGAGTTTCTTAATCTGAGATGTTTTTGTTGTTGCTATTGTTTTGGGTTATTTTTTTGTTATTGGTTTTTTGGTGTCTTTTTAATATTAGGAATTCAAGACATTGATTTCTGCAATCAATACAGTCTTCCATTCTTTATGCAATGTATGGTTGCACAAAAAGTTTCAAATACATGAAGGTTTGTGCACTTTAAACTTCTACATACCATCTTGTTATCATTAGTGTTATTTCTAGCACCTTTATTTTATCATCTTAAAAGTAGGAATGGGCAAATGTCCAGATCTTTTCAATATGAAATTGGTTGTTTTTCTCATGCATGTCCAAACTTTTTGAAACTCAAATGTTGGACAGAAAAAACTTTAAAAAGTAGCTAGAATATAGAAAGGCAAAATCATTCATCTGGTCACCATAGCCCTTCAAAACAGGGTCAGTGTGAGTTCATCTCTGAAATGAATAAAAGCTTAGAGTCATTCTTATATAAAATAGACATTTTAAACTATTTCTTCCAGAAATAAAGTTGACAAGTTTGGAGGGAAGAGGTGGAAGCATTCATTTTAACTGAATCAATTTATTTCAATTATTATGAAGATAATCTATTGATTACAAAATGTATTCATATATCTGAAAGTCTAATTAATGAGAATTTATTTATTTATTTTTCTGTTAAATGAACTTTTATGTGGGACTTTTTAAGGGCTAAGACTCACATTAAGAGTTAAAGATGAAAATAAGTGAAAGAAAATACAATACATTGATTTCAATAACATGTTATTTCCAGAAAAAAAGATAACATGGAAGAAAACAGAATCAAGATTCCAATAACAAACTATTATTCCTATTAACATGTTACAATATTATAATATTAGTCATAGAAAATCTGTGCTTTTTTGCATACACACAGAGAATACAAAACATTTGGCAAGTAGAACTGAATAATGCAAAATATAAAAGTTCAAAATGTTAAGTAAAGGAGAGATATGACTCTTGATTGAATGATTACATTCACTAACCTCACTGGATAATTGTCCATTATTACATTACATCTTGTCTAATGTAAAGTTTACTATGTACAAATTGAATTCCATGGTTTTATGAATTATTATAGTACAGTTCAAAGGATTAATAAATTGACCTGGAAACCAATCTTACATCACATACAGTCAAGATGGAGTCTGAAATTCAAAGGAGATTTTTTAAAAAATCAGGACAATATCAAGGTAGAATTATAATCACTTTTTTGAGTTTGACATTGTTGTCATATACACATATATGCTTTTTAAGAGATCAGAAGAGAAAAAATTGACAGATTTATTTCACATAATATAATATCCATATATAAAATAAGTTACCCACATTACTAAACTTATTAAAAAACATCCCCATCTTTAGTTTCACCATTTTCTTGATGCATCAACTAAAGATGGACCAAGAAATTTTAGCACAAACTTTTTCAAACACTATTAAATTACTAAGATCATATTCTCACAAGATCATAGGATTTCCTCATTCTTCTAGGGCATGAAGAAAAATCCCTGAATTTCAATGTAATTAATTAATGGCCTCCATTTTGAACTAGGAAACCTGGATTAATAATGAAAGGCCTATTCCCTCTTTTTCTTCATACTTGATTCTAACAATAAAAACAAAGAAATCACAATTCTTTGAGTAATAATCTCAACAGTTAACTGGATCAAATGAATCAATTGATCATATAAATTATAAATTTAAAAGTGAGAAATACAGGAAGAATTACATTATATTTATCTTGATTATTATATTTATTGGCTAAATATATGTATATATATATGTATATATAGAAAGATAGCTAGATAGATACATACATACATACATATATATGTTTATTAGTTTGGTTTTTGCAGAATATACAAACATAAACAATTTATGCCTATACATGGTTTATTTTTACACATGCATACACACATATGCTAATATTGATAAGATTTAGTAAGGCACATATTAATCAAATGCATAGAAACTGGAGCCTCTGACATATGTTAGCTATGTGATTCTACACAAGGCACATAAATTATTGGTTTTCTAGCTGTAGAGAGAATTATTAGTCAGTGGCAAGCTAGATTATAAGTCCCTGAAGTCCCTACCAACTCTAATAGTCTGATTTTCTGAGAGTAGAGGGCAATTCCTTAGAAGACTTTTAATATTTCAGTGGCAGGCAAAGAAAAAAAATAATTAAGGAAAGGATCAGGGACAGTGATAGGAGGATAAGTCCGAAAACTTAGTGTCATGGATGTAAAGCAGGATTGAATTTAAAAAAGAATATCCTATAGGGAGGTAAAGACATCTGACACTTTCCAATTGGAAAAATGTCTGTATTCTTGATTGACCAAATTCAGTAAGAGTGATGGGAAATAGATTCATATTTTTTTTTCTTGCATATCACCAAAATTATCAGAATTGAAAAGTGGACAACAACTTTAAGGGAAATCTTATAAACAATAGTTTAAGATTTATGTAGATCTTAGCATATATTTATTATTTTATCATACTTTGAATTTATATAAATAGATAACAATGGATACAACTTTTCTTTTGCCTCACAACATTTTTTGACAGAGAGGGAAGCATACTATAATATCATGGATGTAAAGAACCCTTGACATTAAAACTTCTTCAATATCTTTTCTATAATATAATAAAATAAATATGATGATTCAGAACCTTAGGATATTCCAGAAGGACTGAGATATTTAATAAATTGCCAAGGGTTACATAGCCAGTGTGAGTCAAAGGGCTCAAACCAAATTTTCAGTACCATACATTTCATATTAGAAGAGATATTCACTGACTTGAACTTTCCCATTTGACAGATGAGGTAACTGAGATTAAAATGAGATTAAATGAAATTAAAAATTTTGCCCAGAATCACATGGTTAGTAAGTGTCTGAAGTATTATTTGATCCTAGTATTAGAACTTAGTTCATTCTCCTATTTATTCTACCAGGCTGTCTATCTTCTTCATAATATTAGGCAATGTTTTAAAGGAAATTCAATAATCATAAAATTTACTTCTCAAAAGCATTGTGATGCCTTTAATATCCTAGGCAATTATTTATTGCAGTTCACTGACGACAAAGTAATTTACCATGAAGGTAAGTATTTTCAAGAACTGAGCCTCTGCTTGCCTCTTTTGATGATATGCCAGATTAAATATACTTAATTTTCTAAGAGCTAATTTATCTGGTCTGAAAAATATTATAACCAAATGTCTTTTATTCTCATCACAGAGAGGCCAGGATAAGACTTAGTGTTTGATTGGCCATTGCTGATGAAGAAACAACAGATATGCGTGAGTCATTATAGTTAAATGTCCAAAATAGATCAAAGAAGCATCTAAAAAAGATCTGTTATTTACCAGTCTGAGGCAGTCATGCTATTCAACTGGACACAATCTAAACTTATCCCCAGCTGTATTAAATGAATGTCCTTGCTACAAAGAGCTATTGAGCTTGCAGAAAGGAAGGAAATAAGCAATTGGTTTAGTTCAGTTGGCATGTATTCCCAGAACACAGTTTGATAAAGTAGCAGAGAAAGAGTTAATTCAGTGGCCTTTTCTTTGGCATTGAGGATACCTTGTGTCTTTTATTGCCAGAATGACACAAGAGAAGAGTTATTCAATCAGTCAATAAATAGGTATTAATTTACTAGGCAACTACTTCGTGCCAGGTATTGAATTTAGTACTAGTGATACAAACAGAAAAATGAAATAACCTCTGTCCTCAATTAGATTAAATTCTAAGGAATTCAAATCAATAAGTATTCAGCATTTACCTAAACTTCTAATGAAACAATCAAAACTGACTCCTAAACCTAGATTAAGCCCCCAAACATTAATATGTACATTCATAAAAAGAAATTTCAAGGGTTTGACCCACACCTAACACCACATACCAAGATAAGATCTGAATAGGTTCATGATTTGGATATAAAGAATGATATTATAAGTAAATTAGAGGAACGTAATATAGTTTACCTCTCAGACCTGTGGAGATGGAATAAATTTATGTCCAAAGAAGAACTGGAACTCTTAACTGAACACCAGACATATAATTTTGACTATATTAAGTTAAAAAGTTTTTGTACTAACAAAATCAATGCAGTCAAGATTAGGAGGGAAGCAACAAATTGAGAAATCATCTTTACACGTAAGGGTTCTGATAAAGGCCTCATTTCTAAAATATATAGAGAATTGTCTCATATATATAAGAATTCAAGGCACTCTTCAATAGATAAGTGGTCAAGGGATATGAACAGACAATTTTCAGATGATGAAATTAAAGCCATCTCTAGTCATATGAAAAGGTGCTCCAAATTACTATTGATCAGAGAAATACAAATTAAGACATTTCTGAGGTACCACTACACACCTGTCAGACTGGCTAAAATGACAGGAAAAGATAAAGAAGAATGTTGGAGGGGATGTGGGAAAGCTGGGACACTGATACATTGTTGGTGGAACTGTGAACAGATCTAGCCATTTTGTAGAGCAATTTGGAAATATGCTCAAAAAGTTATCAAACTGTGCATACTCTTTGATCCAGCAGTGTTTCTATTGGGCTTATATCCTAAAGAAATCATAAAGGAAGGAAAGGGACCCACATGTGCAAAAATGTTTGTGGCAGCCCTTTTTGTAGTGGCTAGAAACTGGAAACTGAATGGATGCCCATCAATTGGAGAATGGCTGAACAAATTATGGTATATGAATGTTATAGAATATTATTGTTCTATAAGAAACGACCAGCAGGATGTTTTCAGAGAGGACTGGAGAAACTAACATGGACTGATGCTGAGTGAAATGAGCAGAACCAGGAGATCATTATACATGGCAACAACAATACTATATAATGATCAATTCTGATGGACATGGCTCTCTTCAACAATGAAATGTTTCAAACCAGTTCCAATTGTTTAGTGAAGAAAGCCATATACACCCAGAGAGAGAGATATGAAATGAGGACCACAACATAACATTTTCATGCTCTCTATTGATGTTTGCTTGCATTGTGTTTCCTTTCTCTGACTTTTTTTCTTGTAGATATGATTTTGCTTGCACAACAATGATAAGTATGGAAATATGTATACATATATATTCAATTTGTCAAGTATTTTAACATAATTAACATGTAGTGGATTTCTTACAATCTAGGGGAAGGGTGGGGACTGGGGGAGAAATCTGTAACAGAAAGCTTTGTAAGAGTTAATGTTGAAGAATTACCCATAGATATGTTTTGCAAATAAAAAGTTTTAATAAAATAAAAAAAGAAATTTCAAATGATGCAATTGATTTTATTTATGCATCCCCTAAAGGCAAGAAACAATTTCACTTACTGAAAGTGAAATTCAATTTTTGTTCACTTACTGTTACTAAAGAAACTATTAACTTACTGTCTTTGACATATTTATATTAAGCACAAGAAAAAATACTACTTTAATGATGACTAAAACTTAGAGCAATTAGTTGTATAACCATTTATAAAGTACCTGCTATGAACAAAGAAGAAAGTAATAAGTAGGAATACAATACAAAGACAAAATGAGAAAGTCCTTTATATATAGCTACATAGATCCTATTTATGGAGAAAATAGCATTTATAGATATAAACTAATTTTAAAAATAATTTCAAGAAAGGAGAAAAGAGTTAAAATTAGGTTTAAGAAATTATATGAAGAACTCAATAATTTCAATGTAAATGAAGTTAGCATAGAATAAGCCTTAAAAATCAATAACATCAATGTCAATGGTGGATAAGTAGTGGATTGAAAACAGCTGAAAAACATATAACTGTGTTTAAGAAACAAAAAGTCATTTTTTTGTTCTACACAGAATGATACTACATCATGAATATTTTCTTCATAAAGAGGTCAAAAATGTTGAGCATGACAAAAATATAATATTGCATTAAAAATGAAATATTTTTATATGCCATCAGATCATCACATAGAAAAAAAGAAATAATACCCAAAAAATGGAAGGATAAATATGAACAGAAGATACACCAAGAAATTAAAATTTTCATCTTGACCTATTTAAACGAGCCATTGTTATTGAAAAATGAGGTAAAGGAAAAGACATGCATCAATTCTAATGATTTCCATGTTAATTCAACCATTATGTAGTTCTTTTTTTAAATAAAGCTTTTTATTTACAAAACATACGAGTGATTTTTCTACATTGACCTTTGCAAAAAACTTTTTTTCCCAAGCTTTTCCCCTCCTTCCCCCCGCCCCCACCCCTAGATGACAGGTAATCTAATACATGCTAAATACGATAAATTATATGACAAATACAATACATGTATACATATCTATACAGTTATGTTATTGCACAAGAAACATCAGATCTAGAAAGAGAAGAAGAAAAAACAACCTAAGAAGGAAAACAAAATGCATGGAAATATTCACAGAAAGCGTTAAAATGCTGTGTTGTGGTTCACACTCAGTTCCCACAGGCCTCTCTCTGGATGTATATGACTATCTTCATCGCTGAACAACTGGTTTGAATCACATCATTGTTGAGGAGAACCATGTCCATCAAAAACTGATCATCGTATGGTCTTGTTGCTGTGTATAATGTTCTCCTGGTTCTGCTGATTTCACTCAGCATCAGTTCATGCAAGTCTCTCTAGGCCTCTCTGAAATCCTCCTGTTGGTTGTTTCTTACAGAACAATAATATTCCATAATATTCATATACCATAATTTATTCAGCCATTCTCCAATTGATGGGCATCCTTTCAATTTCCAGGTTCTTGCCACTACAGAAAGGGCTGCCACAAACATTTTTGCACATGTGGGTCGCCTTTCCCTCCTTTAAAATCTCTTTGGGATATAGGCCCAGTAGAAACACTGCTGGGTCAAATGGTATGCACAGTTTGATAACTTTTTGAGCATAGTTCCAAATTGCTCTCCAGAATGGTTGGATCTGTTCACAGTTCCACCAACAATGTATCAGTGTCCCAGTTTTCCCACATCTCCTCCAACAGTTATCATTATCATTTCCTGTCATTTTAGCCAATCTGACAGGTGTGTAGTGGTATCTCAGAGTTGTATTAATTGGCATTTCTCTGATCAATAGTGACTTGGAGCACCTTTTCATGTGACCAGAAATAGTTTCAATTTCTTCATCTGAAAATTGTCTGTTCATATCTTTTGACCATTTATCCATTGGAGAATGGCTTGAATTCTTATATATTTGAGTCAATTCTCTATATATTTTAGAAATGAGGCCTTTATCAGAACCTTTGGATGTAAAAATATTTTCCCAGTTTACTGCTACCCTTCTAATCTTGTCTGCATTCATTTTGTTTGTACAAAAACTTTTTAACTTGATATAGTCAAACTTAGCTATTTTGTGATTAATGATGACCTCTAGTTCTTCTTTGGTCACAAATTCCTTCCCCCTCCACAGGTCTGAGAGGTCAACCATCCTACATTGTTCTAATTTGTTTATAATATCATTCTTTATGCCTAGATCATGAATTCATTTTGACCTTATCTTGGTATATGGTGTTAGGTGTGGGTCAATGCCTAATTTCTTCCATACTAGTTTCCAATTATCCCAGCAGTTTTTGTCAAATAGTGAGTTTTTATCCC
>JAJPUD010018929.1:6381-27595 GCA_023553655.1 Myrmecobius fasciatus | reverse complement strand
GCCTGAGTCCGCAGTCCCCATCTGAGTGACCGACCCGCTGCCATCCGCCCCTCGGGCCACGGCTGGAGCGCTGCGTCGGGGGCACGCGGCCAGAAGGGCGAAGGGCCCGGAGACCCTCCCGCGTGAAGCTTGGTTGAGGCCGGAGGTTACGGTGGCAGAAGGAGTCCTGGATGTCAAGTCCCGAAGGCCTGAATGCAAATCCTGCCTCGGGCCCAGCCGAGTTATTGGTCCTGGCCAGGGCCACAGGCTGGGAAAGACCCTTCGCTGTCCCAAGGCTCGGGTTCCTCACCCATCAAACAGGGGGTGCCAGGCCTGGGTTCAAACCGAGTGTCCGACCCAGCAGCGGGATCCTGGCAAGTCACTCAACCACGTTTGCCTCAGTTTCCTTACCTATAAAATGAGTTAGATTAAGGAAATGCCTCAAAAACCCCAAAGCAGGCACAGAGAGGCAGACATGGCTGGAAAACACTGAACAGCAGCAAAAGTCCGGGGCTGGACCACATGACCCCAAAGATCCCTGTTAGTTTCGAATGTATGACCTTCTGCAGGGGAACGGAGGAGACAAAACTCAGGGATGATACGGTAGCTGTCCTTTATGCTCAAAAGTTAAGTCAGCAAAACATTTATTGAGCCCTTACTACATGCCCGATAAGCATTTATTAAGCTCCTACTCCATGCCAGGACTGTGCTAGATGGTGGGGGAATACAAAGAAAGGATCCTTGCCCTCAAGGAGCTCGCCTTCCAAAGGGTGACATCCTGCAACCAGCCACCTCCACAGAGCCATCCTGTGTGACACAGTTGTTCCAAGCACAGGGTGAAGGAAGTTGCATTGAGGGGACCAGGCCGCCCTTCTCCCCTCCCCCCCGTTAGAACTGTCCATGATTACAGCATTGGGGGGTCGGCTCGAGGCAAAAGCTGGCCGACACTGTCTCAAGCCCCAAATAGCGGGGCGAGGGTGGGGAGGGGCTCCAGCTCCTAGCCCAGGAGTCATTTTAAATCCAAGAAAACTCTTGGCTTTCTCTAGGACACTTGTGAGGGAGCTCACCCTAGGCCCCCCCGGAGCCCCGGCAGGGGGGTAGACCCAGAATATTCGGCCCTGCCCACAGTAGAAACAGCTCCCGAAATAAAACAGGCAGATGCCATCTACGCTCCTCCTCTGGACTTTGGAACTAGGCCCTCCTACCAGAAAGAGGCCAGAAATGGCTGCCTGGGAGTGGGCAGGGGGCAGCAGGGGAGTGGGGGGCAGGGGGCAGGAACAGGGGAGCCCAGGAAGGGAAGCTGAGGAAAAGTGAGCTGAATACAAGATGGGGACAGGAGGAAGACATTAACCCAACCCAAACTCCTCCTCCATAAGGTTCTCAGAGAGGAGAAAAATTCAGGACCCCCCCAAGCGCCATCCTGCCCAACCTCCAGGAGAATCAGATGCCCACGGGCAGCTTGCTTGTGTATACACCCTCCCCCAGGGGCAGCTAATCTCGGCAGAACCTGGGCCAACTCCCCAGCTTGTCTCCCTTGTCCTTAGGTCCCTTTTCTCTGCTTTTTGGGATCAAACCGGAGGAGGGATGGGAGCCTGGGAAGACCCCGGAAGCTCTTTGCCCCCACCCTCGCCGTTGCAGGTACCAGGCTTTCAGAGAAGACAGCGGGCAGCATTCTTTTACCTTCTGGAACCTCCTGGCCATCCGGCTGGCCCTCATCATTGTCTGAGGTAGCGCCTCTTGGCCCTGGTCCGGCCCCTCCCCGGGCCTTGGCCCCTTGAGCCCACGCCAGGGTCCTTTTGTCCAGCCCTCTGCACTCTGCCCAACAGCACGGCGCCTTCTCCGTGGCCGGGCTCATCCATGTCATCGTGCCCGACGTCCCAGAATCGGTGAAAGTCGAAGTGAAGCAGGAATACTAGCTGGCCAAGCAGGCCCTGGCTGACCACCAGGTGGCCCCGGGCCCCTTGCTGGCAGCTCCCCTCAGTCCTAGCCGTGGTGGTGGGTGCCCAGTGAGGAGAGGCAGCCCTGCAGAGACCCCCGAGCTTTCCCTGAGGACCCGGCAACCAAACCCTCCCTAGAGAGCCAGAGGAGAGGGCCCTCCCGGGCCGGGTTTCCCTTTGGGTTCAGCCTGGGTTTCCCCTGCTAATCGAGGGGATTGGGGCCCTGAGGTTCCTTCCAGATCTGCTCCTCCTCCCGCCCCACCTGCAAGGGGACCCTCCTTCCTCACACGATCTCATCTAGGCCCATTTCTGGGATAGGAAGGTTCTGTCCACCTTGGGAACTTACTGAGCCGCCTCCAAGGGCTGGACGAGAGCCCGGGGAACCGGAGGAGAGGGTCACTCCTGTTCTCCCCAGGGGAGAAGGGCCTTTATGCCCATTTCACAGGGAGGGAAGAAAAGTCTGGATTTGTCCAAGTTCTGGTTAGTGAGCGGAGTCAGAGCCGAATCCTACCCTGGTTGCTCCCCAGCTCTGTGACCGTGAGCCAGTCTGGAGTCGCTCTCGATGGGCGGCGGGGTTCTCCCCCCAGGACTCAGAGGATGATCCCAAGACAGTCCTGGGAGCTCGACCGCCAGCAGCTAGACCCTCATTTCCTCCGAATGGCATGTCTAAACTTGGCACAGGGGAGGGGGAAAGCCTGAACGCTGAGACCCCCGGGACTTCTTTTCAGCTGGCCCCTAGTCTGGAGATCCTGCTTTCCTCTCCCCCTTTTCCGATGGCGGCGGCCCTCACGTTGCCCATCGTGCCAGCATCGAGTGGATGGCAGAGCCCACACCCAGTCGCTAAACCCCGCCGCCCAGTCCGTGTGGCAGAACCAAGGCAACACTTTGGAGCAAGTCTCCAGGACGACCTGAAGCTCCTGCTCCCCCCTTTGTATTTTCAAGTAGACAATGAAAACTTTTTTTTATTTCAAAATCAGTTCTGGGGGAAAAACAGGCTTCTAAGCTTCCCTAAACAGGGGAAAGGGGATTGACTTTAAACACATGAGTGCAGCATTAAACAAATTTCAAATAAATGATTACAGGCCTCTAGCGGTCCCTTAGAGGGAGAAGTCCTGGGGACCACCTGCCAGGAACAGCACCCCAGGCCCTGGTAACCCCCAGGGCAGCAGTGCTATTTTAAGACCACCAGGCCTTTCCAGACAGGACTTTGGTCACAGCTGACATTTGTACAGATCTGTCTTTCCACACCTTCTCTCATTGCTTCCTTCCATTAAGCCTTGGCCAAGGGACCAGCGACAGGAGAATGAGGATCCTGATTTGTCCCAGGCCATACGGCCAGACTGGATGAAAAACCCAGCTCCCCTCAGACACCCCATCCTGCCTTCCATGGCCATGGTTTTTTCTGTAGTTAGTTCCAGATTTTGGCTCTTTTTTTCTCACTGACAAAGGGATTCTAGAAGAAAAAGAACTGTTAGACGGGCATTGCCACCTATTACCCGGTGCCTTCTGGAACTGCATCGTATTAAGTCAGCTCAGAACCAGTAAGAGTCAGCTATGAGTCTTGCTTGTCTTTACCCATGATGGCCGGGGCACCTCTCCAGGGCTCCGTAGAGCAGAGAAAACTCCACATCCAGAGCCAGCACCCCTCCCCCCCCCAAATAATGGCATCCTCCGGACTCCCTGGAGCACAGCTGTCCCAAGGTGAGGGCGGGCGGTCATTCCTGCTGTTGTGTCAGTCTGGAGAAGGCGACAAAACCTTTCTTAGATGTGTGAGAAATAGGGGCAAGAAACTGGAAGCTGAGTGGCCGAATAAATTATGGTTTCTGAATGTGATGGAATAGGATTGTTCTATAAGACAATCAGCAGAAAGATTCAGAGGGGCCTGGAGAGACTGACAGGAACTGAGGGAAGGGAGCAGGACCAGGAAATTATACACAAGACTACATGATGTGAACATGGCTCTTCTCAACAATGAGATGATTCAAACCAGTTCCAACCGTTCAGGGATGGAGTCATCCCCATCCAGAGAGGCCTGTGGGACCTGAATGTGGACCACAATATAGCATCCTCCCTCTTGTTGTTTGCAGTTTCTTTTCTTTTCTGGTTTGATTTTTCTTGTGCAGCTAACTGCATAAATACGGATGCGTATATTGGATTTACAAATTTCTACCTCATTCAACATATACTGGACTACCTGCCATTTAGGGGAGGGGGAAAAAACTGGAACGTAGGGTTTTGCAAGGGCTGATGACTTATCCATGTATGTTTTGAAAAATAAAAAGCTTTAAATTTTTTTTTTTTTGAAGTGTGAACACCTAAGATTACAAAGGAAATCAATTATATGTAAAGACAATAAAAAAAATTCACGGATCCAGGTTAGTTAATGCTGAAAAAGTGATGTATTAATAGCACTTCCTCTGTGCCAGGTTCTAATCTGGTAGGACCGTCATAACTACCTGGGGAGGATACCCCCACCCCCATTTTAACAGAGGAGGAAACTGAGGCAGCTTAAATTTAAACTTGGGCTCTTCCTGACCCCCGGCCCTTCTCCTCAATGCCTTGAAATGGCCATGTTGGTAAGTCACATAGCACTTGATTTTCTCACTGAGCTAAGAACAGGTGGGACCTCCCTTCTCCCCCCCCCAAAAAAAGCAGGTTCAAATAAATCTCCAGCACACTAACAATTGTTTCAGATTTTATTTTAGAATTTATAAAATTCCAGTGTCATCCATATTCATGAGCCTTTTTACACGTTTGCATATAATCTCCAAATTCCAAAGTTAAGGCCAAGGGATCGTTGCCATGGAAACATAGGATATGGAAGACATTAAAAAACGAGAAATGGGACAGACAATCCCCCTCCCCCTGCCCAGGATGCTTACTGCACACGAGGGGCAGCGAGGAGACAAAGTACTGGGTACAATCATTTTCTGACCTTTATTTTTAAAGGGGGAGGGCGGGCAGGGAAGGGGTGAGCCCCAAGAATCTGGAAGGGGGCTTACAAATACGCTGCTAAGAATCAAACTCGCCTCTAAGACATTTAGCAGTTAATGGAGATGTGCAAAAGGTTTGCAAGAGGATTTCATTTACTTGGGGAGGAGGGGGTGATGGTTGTGGACGATGGACCATGACAAGAATCGAGGGGAGGGACGGGGCGCGAGGAGCAGCCGGGGGAGGGCAGGCAACAGGAAAGGTTTTCAAACACTTGCAGATAGAAGGGGAAAGATGGGGACAACGGACCCCCCAAGTCTTCCCCCTTGGGGTACCTTTGAGATATGGGGACACTCTTCTGTTAGAGCCAAGTCTGTTCCCTACAAGAAGTTCCACCTTTAGCTGGGGACCCACGCTCACTGCTCCCCCTACTCGCCATTGCTGCCCACAAGCAGACCAGTTGGGCTCTGACCACAGGGGAGCTTTGCCAGAGAACCCCGGGTGACGGGTCGTTTGAAGCTCTCAGGAGGAATCTAAGCAAAAGGGACGACACTTCACAAGTGTTTCAGCAAGGAGCTGGGAGGAGCCCAAAACGGAGGGCCTTGCCCTAGGAAACGGGACAGGGGACGAGGAGCCCGTCGGCAATTTGGGAACCCCGGGGATCGGAGATGGGGGAGCCACCTCCCGAGGTCCCCCGCAAAGACGACAAAGGAGACCGTGCACGTGGCAGCGTTGTCTCTCACTGGAAGAGCAGCCCCCCAAAGAAAGGCCTGGCAAGGGGGCTGGCAAAGAGCCCCTTTCTGCCAAGGCCGGTAATCAGGGCAGGGCACAGGCGGAGCTACCAGAAACCCAGAGGGATGGACACCGGAGCCCACGCAGAAAGGGAGGTGCGCTCTTGGAGGGGCCCCATCCTACCTTGCTTCTCCGGGCCAACGAGAGCCAATTAGCAGCTTCCGTGCGGCACTCCCTGCGCTCTCTGGCATGGCCAGGGCACCCCCACGCGGGACGTGCCACGTCCGTCCCCCACCGAAAGGCCTCTCCAAAGAAGCCCGACCACTCAGGGGACCATGGCCAACAAAAAGAATTACAAACAGAGTCTAAATCAAGAAGCCAGGCACAGGAGACCCCTACCGCTCTGGCTTCTGAGGTAGAAAGAAGGCACTGGGTAATTGTGTTCGGGGGGGGGGTGGGCAGGGACCCGAGGAGGGGAAGTGAGAGATAATCAAGCCGTTCTTCCTCCAGGCCCCCTGGCCAAGGCGGTCGGCTCTGCCCGCCTCTCCCCTCGGGCTCCCTCCCCGCGCAGCGTCCTCAGCCGGGCGCACGCTGTCCACAAAGCCAGGTCTATCGTGCTAATACTGTCATTGAGGTGGGCTGACTTTGCAAGGGAGGAGCAAAGGGAAAGGACGGGAACCGCTTTTCGGGGTTTGGTTTGTTCCGTGCGGATCTTCTGTCCCGAGGAGGCCGCCGGTGGGGTGGGGGGTTCTGTGGAGTCTGGGTGGTCTCAGCCCTTGGCGAAGACCATGCTAGGCTAACTGAGCAGCTACATGTCCCCGGTGTCTCTCTGGTCCCTTCCGCCATTAACGCTAGTCCCTCGTCCTCGCTGTCCAACTCTGATTCTGTCCCCGTTCTAGGTCCTGTGCTAAGTGGCCTTTTAGGCAGGTGGCAGAAAGCGGGTTGGCTCTATGAAAGGAAGGCCTGGGATCAAACAACCACCAAAAACAAACCCAAAAGGGGAAGGGGGCTGGGCAAAGGAAGAGGGCAAACATTTTGGCTTTTATAAAGTCAAGGAAATTTATTTCCTGAGGTCATGACACAGGAAGTAGACTCCTCGCCACAGTTAAGGAGATCTCATAATGAAGGTTAGAGTGCTAATGACATGCTGAGTGGACCAGGAAGCTTAGAAAGTCTCAATTACTTTATTTATGAAGCATTTCACTTGTGATTTTAGTGTTTAAAACAGTGGGAAGTCTGTCCCAGAGTGGAGATGTCACGGAACAGATTCTGTGTGCCAAGTGGATGCTACCTATGGTCGTGAGCCACTGCGGCCAGCACGCAGGACCCAGCACTCCAGGCTTCACTAGGAGACCTCTTGGGGGTGGGTGGGGCTGGGAGTGGGGGTGGGAGGGGACACACAATTTACATAGGATCCAGCCGCTGGGTCAGATTAAGACACAGTATTCATGGTGGGGTAGTTTCAGGTTGGCAGCTGGAGACGCTTCTCCGTTCTGATCATTATCGTTTGGGGCCCCAGGGGAGGGTCTTAGGGGCTACCTGAGCCCCAAAGCTTGGAAAATCTTCGGAGCTGCTCATGTCGGGAGCCTGGGGAGAGAACAAGGGACAGGCATCACCACTCCCTGAAGCAGGCTCCCAGGCAGTCGCCTCCCGACCGCCTCCCCCTCCCCCCGGGGGAGCCGAGTGGCAGCCCATGCCCCCAGCCCGGCCTCCTGCCCCAGGGTCACCCCCCAAGCAGGACCAAGCCCAGGCCGACCCTTACCTTGTCGCTGCTGCCGGCCGCCCAGGGGGCGTCCCTCACCACGAAGCCCTTGGACGGAGCCTTGGCCTCTTCGTGGGCAGGGGGCTTCATGTACGCCTGCAGAGCCTCGCTGTCCACCACATCCGCCAGCTGTCGGGCCAGCACAGAAGGAAGTTCCAGGTCAGAAGATGCCGTGGGACCGCGAGCCGGCCACCCCTGCCCCTACTTCCCAGTATACCGTCTCACAATGACTGGAGGCTGGCGGTGCCAGTGTGGGACCCCAAACGGTCCCCGGATCAGCCACGGACTCTCCGCCCTCCTGCCTCCCCTCCCCCTGGGGCCGACTTGGCCCTTCATTTGTCAGAATCCTCACAATATGCCCTAAAGTGGTGTGGGGCATCATTGCACCCAATTTCCAGACAAGGACACTGAGGCACAGGGCCTGAACAAGTCAGAGGAACTAAGTAATAACAGGCCAAACACAAGGGGGGCTGAGAGGTGCTGTCTAGGATGACTGACCCTAAATCTGGGTGAGGTCTGATAAGTTGGACCCTGCCTGGGAAGAAAGGAAGGAGGCACCACGCTGGACTGGAGCCCGGCCTCCCTGTCTGTGCCCGCCCATGCCCTTCTCACGACAGGCACTCACATATTCCTCCTCCAGGTTGAGGATGTGATCGATGGCTTCCTCCACATTATCAGGAAGGCCAGTCACAGTCACACAGTTAGGGTCGGGGGCTCCACTCTGCGGGAAACGGATGTCCACCTGCAAGACACCCACGGCTGAGTCCCAAGAACGGCCTTTGCTCTGCCCGGGCACCTGCCAATTCCTGGTCCCCTCAAAATCCAGGTCTGAGCTTGGTACCTCCAAGCTGCCCCAATGATTCCTATGAAAGATCACCTGAGCAACTCAATGAATGCTCAAGGAAGTCCCAGAGGCAGCCAAGCCCCCAGAGCCCCCGCAATCCTGGCTGGGGGGCACCCCACAGCCCAGTTCTCGGTCCCCGTGGCCTCAAGGTCACAGTAAATACAACTTTAAAGATACAAGGAACACACAACCAGGGATGTCCACTGGCAACTACAGATGGGCTTTGCTCAACTCAGTGGGGGAAAAGGCTGAGCATCTGCTGGCCACCTTTCTGCTCCCAAGATGTGGCTCACACCTGCCACCTCAGGGCTGGGCGCATGGACTGTCGCCCTCCAACCCACCCCACGTCCATACTCCACTCACTTTGAATTCATCCATGATTTTGCGGATGGCCTTGCCTCGGGCTCCAATGATGCGGGCATGGACGCGGTGGTCCAGAGAGACGTCCTCCGAGACCATCTGCTCCAGCTCGCCAACAATTTTCATGATGGCATCACGAGCGGCTTCTGTGTTCTTTTCATAGCCCGTGATGGTAATTTGGTCCTGTGCCTTGAAGGAGAACAGAATCACCCCGATGAGAAGGGCAGGTCGAGGGGTCCCTACAGAGGGGAACTTCGTTTTCAAGTAAACTGACGCATATTTAAGGAGTGTCTGCACAAGATGCACAGCCGTGTCAGTTTAGTAAAAGGCCGGCACCCCAACTGATTAATGGGGGAAAGGGGTGCTCTGAGAAAGGAGCCCCCAGCACGGGCCAAGCAGTGTGGGGCAGAGGGAAAAGGTCCTTTACAACAGGGAGAACACAGGCGGCAGGAGCAGCACACAAGGTCCGTCCAGGAATCCTCAGAGGCCATAAAAACATGCCCGAGGAGCCAACAAGGAGGCAGCCCCCAAGTCCCCGAGCACGGAAGTGACAAAGAAACGTGGCTCCAGGGAGACTGTTCTGACACAGAAGGATGCAGACTGTTTCAAGCCTCCGGCGCCAAAAGCAGACCAAAGGTAGGTGGGAAAGGATCAGCAAGGGGCAGCCTGGCTCCAGGGCAATCAGGGAAGGTGCTTGGCCATAAGACCACAAGGCCTGGAAGCCCAGAGCCTGGACAAAGCTCGATCCCAATTAGGAAAGCAGAGGAAAAACCTTCAGCAAAGAGCAAGTAAGCAAGCAGTCAGAGAGAGAATGAGACCCCAGACTCAGGGCAGCAGAAAGGGACAGAGACAAGAGAAGGACTATCAGATAAGGAGGGGGACAGAGGGAGAAGTCACAGGCAGGCAACTCCTGAGCCTTCAGTGTGAAAAGGAACATGGCTGCCGAGACTTGTGGAAGGTAGGGATCCAGCATTAAGGGGAATGAGGCAAAGCTTCCTGGACAAGGTGGGATGGTGAGTGAGACTGGAAGGCAGGAGACATGAGAATTTCAGGATGAGGGATTACACAGAAGGTGAGGGCGAGTGTTCTGCACTAGGCTGTCGCTGCGGCGAGCGCCACGTTAGGAAGGGCTTGGAAAAGCTGAGAGAAGGACACTAAGTCCTGGAGATGACATCAAGCATCCACTGGGAATCGGTGTGAGGGGTGGGGGAGAGCAAGACACAAAGACAAAGAGGAGACGAGGGGAGCTTTCTTTAGGAAGCTCTGCCTGACGCCCCAGGGAGGCAGAGACACCAGCCAGAAGGCCAACTGAGAGTGGTGCCCACCAAGGACTCCACAACCAAATGGCCCTGCCCAGCCCCCCCCCTTAGGAAAACAGCATCTACCCACCCATCTGCCCTTGCTGGCACGCAAGTGAGCTCTGCCCTCTGCTGCTGCTTCTCACCTGGTTTTCATCATCCTTGTCAGGAAATTGGATGTTCACTTCGTGTTCCATACGGATCTGGGTGATCACTGCCCCCTTCCTCCCAATAATCTTAGGGTGATATTTGGGATCTACGGTGACATTCAGCTTAAAGCTTCTCAAAGCCTACAAGGGAGACAACAAAGTATGAAGAGTAGAAAATGGAAACCCAAGTAGAGCTCTGTAAGGAAGATGCCTTTGGGAGACAGCAAGGAGGCTCAAGTAGAGTTAGGAGGGCACAAGTTCAAATCTGGCCTTAGACAGGTGACCCTGAACAAGTCATTTAACTGTGACTGTATTGCGTCCCGGCCCCTACCCAGAAGATGCCTTCATTTCTCTGTCCTTTCGTCACCTGGTAGAGTGAACAATGCAGGATGCCGACGAGTGAGGGTCACAGAACCTAATGGGGGTCCATTTCATGCCACCTGATGAATGTGTGACCTGGAGCATCTCCCAGGTTCTGAGGGGCATGGGAGGCAGAGTCAGTCTAGAGAGGATTACAATGCAGGATGGGAGAACAGGCCATTGCCACAGAAGAGGGGGTACTGGACTCCACAATCTCAATGTTCTGGAGGCTGCCTGGCATCGAGCCCCTCCTGCCTCAAAGTCAAACTCGGGGTTTTACCTAAATTGGCCGTACTCTGAATCCACATTAACAAAGATGCTAGTAAAGACCCACCAGCTCCCAGACTCCAAGGGGCCAATACTTAATGACAACACAATTCAGCCAATACTAGCTTCCCAATTAAGACATGAAATTAAAAAAAAAAAGGAAACAATGTAAACTGAATGTCCATCTGTGAAGAAGTACAAGTTTAAGAATCCCTCTTTCTGGTCCCGCCAAGACCCACGGGAACCAACAATTCCTCCAGGTTCCAAAAATACAAAGGAAGCCTTCCCAAATAAAGGGTCGTTATTAAAATGTACATTATCTGCCTCCAGAAACATCCGACTATATAAGATGCAGGCTAACAAGACAGACAAGCACCCCAGGCTGGCCCCCCAACAAGGACGACTGCAGGCCCTTACCCGATCTTCCTGCTCAGCCTGCAGCTCCCTCACTCGCTCCAGGAGGCCGGCCTTTGCCCGGTCCAGATTGGCAACAAGGCCAGTGATGGCAATGATATCTGACTGCAGCTCAGGTGCTGGGACTTGGATATTCACCTAAATGACAAGACATACTGCGTCAGCTCATCTTCCCCAAGATAACCAACCTGTTGAATGGGATTAAATCCCAAGAGGAAGCAGGAAGGATCTTTTCCCTTGAAATCCCACTAGGCTTCAAGTGAAGAAAACTGGGAACTGTCCTATGGCCTCTTGAGGCCTGACACAGTGCAACCCCCAACAAGGGTGTGGGCGCCGTGCCCATCCAAAGTGGGTGAACAGAGGAGGCCGCCCAAAGCAGACAACATCAAATCGCTGGATATGAACCTGGGTGTACAAGAGGTAAGCATGGGGGTCCTGATGGTGACCCCAGGGGGCTGAGTGCAGACAGCCTGGTGCATGCTGGGAGACCCACAGATTCTGGGCTCCACTTGAGGCTCCCAGGAGCAGCAGCAGGCCACCAACGGATGTGGCCAGCTTATCACAAATTGCTGGAAAGGGGTCTCTGTTGAGAGTTCCCTTTAGCAGAGTGTCTAAAGGGGGACTTCCAAGAAGTGGGGAAGGAACTGAACTGGGGCAGCAGCCAAGAACATCCCTGACCTCAAACTCATCCATCATTTTGCGGATCCCGCTTCCTTTCTGCCCAATTATGTAGCGATGAAGATCAAAGGGCACCTCTACCTCGATGGTGACAGGAACCAGCGCCTAAAAGAACAAAGGCAGAGAAACATTAGAAACAGGGGGGCCTGCAGAGCATAAAAAAAGCCCAGCCTCCCCTTGGACCTCCAGGGGGAATTCTCCATGCTTGGCAACTGACAGGGAAGATTCCCACAAGGGCAGTGGGCTTCCCAGAACCTCCTAAAACTCTCCCAGCGCTTAGCTCATCGGGCAAAGCAGGAGCTAAGTGCCACAAAAGGGCAGCTACCACTCTGGTGGAAATAAGCTTTGCACGCTCCCTGCCAATCTTCTTGTAAGGAGGGAAGAAGGAACTTCCAGTGAAGATCAATCTTAATTCGCTTGGATTGGAAAAACATCCACACTGATTACAAATGGCCAAGCCCCCTGGAGGAGGAACAGACAGCTCGGGCAAGTGTCTCCTGCACACCAAACACAGGCTTTGGGGGAAAAGGAGCTTGGACTCGCTTCTGAACAAACACGCACCGGGCCCCAACCAAGCCCCCCCCCCCCCCGAGGAAATCGACTGACCTCAAGAGCTTCCTTGGCAGCCTCGCACTTCTCTTTTCGACCCGAAATGATGATGATGTCACACTTCCTTGGAGAGCTGGGGTCACCGTCTTTGAGATACTTCCCCTCCCCCATTTCTTCCCCATTTTCTTGAACGGCTGGCTCGGTGATAGGAGCTGAGACAGAAACAGACAGGTCAGCGTCACTAATGGCAAGTCATCTTGACGTCTCGCAGGTTCTCATCCGAGGAACCTTAAGGCTGACGGTCAGGCCTGTGGACCCCAAAGAGAAGCCCACATCTCCTTCTCTAATGGTCAGTCGACAAGGATTTAACAAGTTCTAGTAGTGGGAATAATGATAAATGACAAAAACAAGCACTTCTCCAACCCCTTAAGGTTTGCAAAGCACTTAATGGTCTCATCTCACTTAATCCTCACAACTACTATGGGAAGCAGGTGCTTTTTTTATTATATATAATATATATTATATATACACAGCTCTGTATCTTGGCAAGAAGGCTCTTGAATGGTTTATTCTACCTCTGGTTATTTTAAAGGGGATTTCTCTTTCCATCACTTCTTGCTAAAAATGACTCCTCTAACCTTGTGCTGTGAGATGCCGGCCTCCGTTCTCATTTCTTGTTTCAGTCAACACCTGTACCTGGTTTTATGCTTTGTGTTTTCAGCAGGAACAGGTGCCCACAGCTACTGAACAATCATATATTCTGGGTTTGCTATTATTAGAGTTGATTACATTTCAAGTTTTCCTAATATTGAATGGACTCTGGGACCATTGAGGGGGGTGGGGAGGGGGGCGAAAAGAGAGGGGAACAGCACATAAGCCAGGCCCCTTGTGTGTATGTGGGGAAGGGGGCATACAAGGGTGGACAGACAATCATTTGATATCTGAAGCAGCAGAATATCACTAGACCTGACCTCCAGGTCTCCCTACAAAAAAAGGTCAACAACAAAACTCGTTCACTGCTCAAAACATCTTCCCACAGAGTGAGGAGTAAAGGGGACCTGTCAACAGGAGATCTGGGGAAGATAAATGATTCTCTGAGGCCACGTGATAAGAAGGAATTCTTTTTTTAAAAAGCACCCAAACTAAGGACAGTTCCAAGACCGCCACAAAGGTAAGACTAGGAATATTTTGGCTGAGTCAATGCTCCATGCGTACAGAACGTCATGCTTGGTGCTCAAAGAGCAAAATTAGCAAGAACACTCTAGCTAGATGTAGCCAACCACAGAACCAACAGACACGCCGCCCACAAAGCCTAAGTCTAAAATGACAAAGGAGGAAGGCTTCACAGGGGAGACAGAAACAGACTAAAGAGGGGCAGGAAGGACATGAAGAAATCGAGGAAAGGCAGAGGCTAATTAGTGGGGGCCAAAGACTCTGGGGTTTGGCTGAAACTCCATACCGGGCCACTAGGAAGAAGCCAAGCCCAGAGTTAGACCTGGATTCAGCGGACTGGAACGAGGACTGTGCTCAGTCAAATGAGGCAACCTTAAGAGGAAGGAGCATTTTGATCTTACTCCTATGCCTTGAGTGAGAGGAAGAAAAAAACCTGAGCCCAAGAACCCAGTGGTCACAATCCTGCAGACAACGGAAATCAAGTGGGAGGGGAAAGACTGCCCAAGAGATATGCTGCGGCGCCCAGGGCCCTGGGGTCAGGAGGGACTGGAGGAGGCAGGACCAGCTGCCATCTTAAACCTGAGAGAGTGACGATACTAATGAGTAGAATTAGATGGAGCCCTTGGTCTTGGCCACAACCTGGACAGACGACAGCTTGACACAGAGGCCTCCGAGTTGGAAAAGAGGGCAAGGTTAGAGGCGGAAACTGGGAGTCGAGGGAGATCAAGAATCAAGGCATGGCTGCTGGCAATGAAGGGCCAGGAGAAGGAAGCGGGAGGGAGAGGGGGAAGAGAAGCAGAGCCACGAGTGAGGACCCCACAATCCCACACCAACTCTGTGAACACTGGCTCCTGGCCACAGGCTCAGGGCTGACCCCATGGATCCCAGGGCTGTCCCAAGAGAAGAGGGCACTCGGTTGAGTCCCGGCTCACCAGAAGTCATGAGCTTCTCCCTTTCAAAGCACCCAGAAAGTCCTGTCACCCTAACATCCCCTCCACTCAGCCTAGCTCTGCGAGTATTTCTGGGGATAATGGAGCAGTTCAGTGTGTCTCTTGCTAAGCTTACACTGGAACCTGTGCCCACAGTTCAGGGGACGGCCAATGAGCTCCAGTGGCACCCAAAGCTGGGCAAGCCTCCCAAGACCACCAAAAGGAGAACAGCAGAGGGGCAGGCAGCACTGCTCCTCCAGGTCAGTGTTCCATCTCCTTCCTGTCACACCTGCCCTGAGAGCATCTTTCCCAGGAGAACAAAAAGTCACGCTGGATGGACCAACCAAGCAAAAGATTTCACAAGAGGCTGGAGACCCATGGAGGATGTACAGCAGCATGGCTGCAGGTCAAGCCCACTGCCACCCCCACTTTGGAAGAGGAGACACCCCAAGCTCAGACATGTTTTTGTTGTGTGACCCTGGAAAGGCTGCCTCCTGGGGCCCGCAGGTGTCTCAGCTAGGCCGTCCCAAAGAGGCTTTGTACACTGTAAAGGGCTAGAGAAGCATGACCAATGACCACATGGCCTAGTCCCCCCCTCCCCATTCCCACTGCAGCAAGGGGCCCCTGAGGTCCCCGGAGGCTCTGCACATTCCTGACATATAGACTCGTGTGTAGAACACGCTGGGACCACAAGGGGCCCCTACATATATTTACAACAGTATCATAAGTAGAAACATCACGAAAATGAAAATGTGCTCCCTCTGAGGCTGGCTTACACACAGTAGGTCCCCACACACCTGGGTTCTCCTCCCTGTCAGGAAACTTAATCTGGACACCGTAGTCCCGAGTGATCTGCTGGATGCGGGAACCTTTGGGGCCCATGATGGAGCGATGGTACTTCTGGGGGATAGCGCACTCCATTGTCACTTGGGCCTCCTTCATGGCCAAGGCAGGGGGAGACAGAAAACATCAAGAACAAGTGGTTAAATACCGTAGAGGAAGGTCCCGCTGCACATTAGCCAAAAAAGAAACGTTTGTAGGGGACCCCATTTTGCATGACACGTTCAAGTCAATAAGCAAGCCACAATAGCTGCTACCCACAACCCCGGGAAAGATCCCGCCTTCCCTCACTGCTGGGGATCTCGGGGCCCTGTCCTGCCTGTCAAGTTCCAACACTGATCATGGAAAGGATCAATGTGTAAAGGGCCCCGATGTCCTGTTGCCAACTGCTGGCTGACTAAAGGGTAAGCCTCCAACTCGCCAGCCCCAGCCATACCACCAGGGCATAACCATTGGCCACAGCACAAGGTCAGGTCCCTGCTCGAGAAATGACAATCCAATACTCTTGCCTCTAGAAAGAGGGTGAGGGTCTCGGTCTTCTCCCGAAGGCAGTTTTAGGCTGCCTAGCTCAAGTCTCCCTGTGTCGGTTGGCCACCACTGCCCACTCCCTCACGCCCACCCCTCCCGGGCCTGCCCCAGGCCTCCATCTGGCGCTCTCTTCCTCTCTGGCCACTGCAGAGTCTCTCATTTTTAGCCAACTTCTCTTCCCATCAAGCCTCTTCCTCTCCCACCACGCCTTCCAACACAGGGGGCTGGTTCTCCCCAGACGATGTCATATCCTCAGTCGCTTCCCTTCGCAGTCCCGGATGCGCTTGGTCTTGGCCCAGGAGAGCAGACCAGTTTCTTGTTCTCAGGCTCTCCCTTGCACCCAGCAGCCTTTCCTTTCATCAAGGTCAGTCTTGGTGCCAAATTTCAAGGATCCCGGGATCTTCCTCCTTCCTCATACAGTTCAGTGGTCAGTCTTTGTCCCCATCTCAAACTCCAGGGTCTCAACCTGGAGGACTTCAATGTCTTCAAACACTTGTTTCTCATGTCTTCAACTTGCTCCTCATTGCCTGTGTGTGACTTCTGCTCCAGCACAAACATGGAGATGGGTCAGACCCTGCCCATCCACCACCCCAGGGTCCTACCTCCACAACCCCAGCTCTGAAATTCTGCCAGTCACAACCAAGTGCCCTCACTAAGCCCTGTTACCTCTCCAGCCTACTCGGAGCAGTGTCCTTGCTCTGGCTTCCCTCCCTCCCCTCAAAATCTGGGCCCTTGAGCTCACCAGGTTAACGTGGTACTTTCCTCAGTCCTTGATACCCTGTCCTATCATTGCTCATCCCTTTCCAATCCCAAGCCTGGATGACTCCTACCATTGGCCTTCTCCACCATTAAAAGCCCTGAAGGAAGACAGACACCAAGTCAAATGGGTGACTACAAAGTGGGATGACCCAATCTCACCTGTACCCTCTTCTGTGACACATCCTCCCACTATCAGCTCTTTTATGCACTGTGTTTAAATTTGTTTTTCAATTAATAGGCATTTACTTTTCTCTCCCTCCCACAAATCCCTAATTGAAAAACAAATAAACAAACCATACATCCGCTGTAAATGTTGGTCATCATTAAGTCTTCCCAAATGACCCCCTTCATCATTTCTTACAACACAACAGAGTTCCGCTGGTTTGGCCATTCCCCAGTTGATGGGCACCCCCTCAGCTTCCAGTCCTTTGCCTTTTTCTTTGCTCTCTTTGGGGGGGGGAGGGGTGCAAGCTAGCAGATTCATCAATGATAAGAAGCTATACGCCACTGAATAACTAGGGTATAACTCCAAACAACTTTCTGGAATAACTGGACCAAATCACAGCTGCCACAAGCGTGCACTAACGCACCAATCTGGTGAGTATGAGCGAGCCCTCAGAGCCGCTCAAATTTAACTGACTTATAAATCATTTAGAATATCTTTATAAGGTAAGACATGACATGAATTGCTTCCTCTGAAAGCGAAGCCTTGACACCAAGGGGAATGGCAATTATAAACTGGAATCAAGTCTTTCCAGAGCTTAGAAATGAAACCTTTTCCCCTGAAAATGTGGCCATAAAAATGTTCCAAACCTTCCCTTCTGAGGACACAGGCCCTTTCCTTTCTCTCAGGACTCTTATCTTTCAGTGGAGAAATGGAGATTAGCTACCAAGCCATCTTTCCTTCCCAAGTCCAAGCCATTCCAATTCTGTTCCCTGGCTCCAAATCTCCAGGACGCATCCCTGTAAATTCTCCACTGCTGCTACTAACCCTGTCTGCCTTCCAACCCCCAGCAACAACTTGTCCCCCAAAACGACTCCTCCATCTTCTGTCCACTTCACTGCGGCCCTCCAACACGCCCAGATCCCCGGACACCGTTGGATGCTCCACTCTTCTGAACACTCTCCTTGCTTATTTTCACAATGCTGCTCTGTGGAGATGGGTGTCTGTCCTCACTGTCCCTACTGCATCCCCCTCCCCCATTTTCTCTCTTTACACACTCTCTAAGGATCATCAGCTCCCACAGCTACGCATAAGGCCCCCAAACATCCCTATCAGGTGCTCATCAGGGCCTATACCACCAACTTTGCTGTACTCTCAACATTCCAATCAGCTCGTCTTTATTTTCCTTCCCTACCCTTTCTCTTCTCAGAAAATCTTCATCATTCTTTCCATCTGGCAGGCTCAGCATTTCTGTCATCCTCAACTCTTCCCTCTCCCTGATTCAGCAAAGTGAACCCGATGCCGAGTCTTATTTCCAGTTTCGCAACATTTCTTACTCGCACCATGGTCACCCTGGTCTGGTTGGTCCACAAGAGTTTCCTTGCCTTCTTTGCCACATCCTCTGCCTACAGGTGCTAGATGGGCCTCCCCAAAATGCAGGACAGGCTATCAGATGATGCCTGGGACTGACAGGATCTACTACTTCCAGTTTCCCGTGCGTGCTCATGTGCCACAACAGTCTAGTTTCTGCTCCTAGTCTCTCATCTCTGCACTAAACTCCATTTAAGGCTCAAGCCAAAGAAAGCCTAGACAGCAACCAAACGGATTTTTGAAACCCACCAAGGCGTTTCCAACCTGTCAACACATCAGGCCCTGAAGGCCAATCCTTGTTCCAAGCAGACACAAAAGCATCATACAGGAAATTTTGTCTTCAGTCAACCCAAATACCATGAAGAGCAGAGCCAGGCCTCCACAGGAACGAAGGACCAGAAACCTAACGGTGCCTTTCCACAATCCAACAGAGACACAGCCCACGTGGACACGTCACAGGGAGCTCTCAACAATGTCCGATTAAAACCGCACCAAGAACCATGACCCTAATGAGCCACAGCTGCTCTGCCCTCCCCGCAAAGAGCACACACCAAGTCCTCGATGATCTCCTGGATGCGTTTCTTGGCTGCCTCCACACAATCTTTGGCTCCTTTGAGTGTGACTTTGTCGCTCTGAGTGCCAGAACGAGGAAAGCTAACCATCACGCCACCGTACTCCTCGGCAATCTCCCGTAAGACCTGGCCTCTTCGGATGACAAAGTGGCGGTGATGCCGAGGGTCGACCAGCATGCAGTCTTCTACCACGTTATCCTGCAAAAGAAAGAAGTGGGAAAAATAAGGCTGGATAATGAACCCTTGCACTGGAAATCCATGGAAACCCCAAACAAGAAACGGGTTTTCCTCTCCTCCCAAGTTCATGTCAAACAAGTCAAAATGAGACCATCTCAAACGGAGAGCACGTGTGAGATGGTCTGCAAACACACTCATTCCTGTTACATGTAGCTAAGGAGGAAACCAAAGACCACATGTTAGAATTAAAGCTCCCAAGTCATGACTGCTCACAAGAGAAACAAAAAAGAGACAATCGTATGAGGGGTCTGCGCTGTCCCAGAGGCCCACCAAGGGTAGGCAATGTCAACGTGAGCCAGGACGGTGACAGCCTTAGGGGGGCCCTTGGGGTATGATCACTGTGGCCCGCAGGCTAAAGGACCCAAAGCGGAGGCCGGGCTCACCAGGTTTTTTATGAGACTCTCCAGCTCCTTCTGGGCCTCTCTGACAGCCTCCTCTGTCCCAATGATCGTGATCAGCTCCTGGTCCTTGTCTTCAGATGTGGGGAAAATGATCCGAGCTCCAGTGTTGTCCCGCACCTTCCGAATATTGCCACCCCCTTTGCCAATCAGGAACTTGTGATACTCCGGTTTGGCACGCAGATCCACGGTGTAACTCTTGGTTTGCTGCCAAAGACAATTCCCATGGCCCCTGGTTAAGCCAGGTACTCCCCAATACAGACAAGACACCCAGAGGACCACGGGCCCCTCTGACCGGGAGGGGAATTGGGCTTGGTGGCTTCAGCCTCCACCTGGACCACCGGCCTAGCCATCTGGAGGAGTAACTATCTCATCTGTCCTGTTAATTCCTAATAAAAAGCTCTGAGGTCAGTCCATTCAGAGCTGGGAGATGCCAAGTTCTAAGGAAGCACCAGGGCCCGAGTACAGACAGGTGGGCACTGTTCCTACCCTCTTTTCCCCTGGTCCTGCACTGACACTGCCAGGCTCAGGTCCTGGCTACACTCAGAGCAATGTCCAAAGGCAGCACAATAACGAGTCCTCAGAGACAAGCAATTGACTCAGGAGATTTTGAGAGACAGTGAACCAGCCTTTGGTACAATCAATCCCCCCCAGTCACTCCAGCTCCCCACTCCTGCCCCCGGGCACTGCTTCACAACCCTGAACCGCAGCACCAAGGAAGGCAGCATGGGGCTCAGGACCAAGTGGCCAGATCAATTCCATCTGAACATTATAGTGCATTGCAGCCTGAGTAAGTATTAAAAGCCTGACTTCCTCTTCTGCCAGAAAGCCCCGGCCTCCCCCGCCATCTCCCCAAGCCTCACTTCTCACTCACCTTCTCTTCTGCCAGGTGTAATAGCTGCCTTTTCGCTTTCTCCACATCGGGGGCAGGGCCCCTGATAACCACAGTATCGATGCCAGAGCCTTCAGTGGGAAAGTGGATGTGCACTCCCCCACACTCTTCCATGATGGAGCGGATTAAGCGGCCTTTGGTGCCAATGAGAGAGTTGTGAAGCTTGGATGGAATGGATACTTCAACTTCTGAAATGTTGGCCTAAATCCAAAACAAAGCAGGAAAATCGTTACCCTGAGCTGAGAATGTACCGAAGGGGGGAATCAATCTAGTTCCAGAGAAATATTCTACTGCTGTGCCCAACAGGCTGAGTGCTCAGCACGGCTGAGGGCGAGAGATCCAGACCCCTCAAGTCTGTTTTACTGCCTACCGAAAATGCCAAGGGAGATGAGCTCGTTACCATTCTTAAGAGAGGAATGAATGGCTGCTTCCTTCAGCGGGAGAGGGAGATTGAGAAATGGTGGCAGAGATGTATCTATACACATCACAGTATCTACTTATACAACCATTTCACTTATGCTCGGGTCAGTCTGGGGCCACTATAGGGAACTGAGTCACATCCAGAGAGAGACTGGTTGGACCCAGATCAATTCTCCTTAGACGTAGCTTTGTAGCATCTTGGTTTTAATACTTAATAGCAAGAAAAATATTCCCAATTAAATTCACACTGAATATTAAGCCAATTAAATACTGTTTATAAAACTTATGTGACCTATAAAAAGCCCTTTCAATTTTACAGAACTGGAAGCACACTCTCCCCCAAAGTGCACAACTGTGACTCCCCCCTTACCAGGTCTTTCTGAATGGAAAGGATCCGGCTTCGAGCCACTTCACAATTGGCTCGCTTGCCTGTGATGACGATGGTCTCTGAGTTACTGTTTTCTGCTGGCAGATCAATCTTGGTATTGCTTTCTTCACGGATCTACAAAGGAAGAGACCAGCATGAAAGGCTGCTGGAGATGGGGGGAGGGAGGGGAATTTTTATTCGGCTTCCACTCCCTTCCTATGGCCTGGCCCTGCACAAGCAGAGAAAGGACAGGAGCTCCTCATCACCTTTTTGATGTTTGCACCTCCTTTTCCAATGATGTTCTT
>JAJPUD010018928.1:0-27596 GCA_023553655.1 Myrmecobius fasciatus | reverse complement strand
TTTTTTTTTTTAAATGAACTCTTCCCATCCCTATCCAGGTATCTGCCTCCTTGCTTCTCTAATCTTTTACCAAGTTAACATATGAACTAGGGCATATATCCATTTAGAACTGATGGGGTGATTAGGCACCAGAAGGCAGCCAAGTCCCTGCTATCAGTCCAGTGTTTAGGTGGGCCATAGGGAGGGACAGTGACAAGATTGTCTTGACCCTACAGATACTGTATACAATCAGAAAGCCAAGCTAGACATGTTGCATTCCCCTCCTAGGTTATTACTTTCTGAGGCAAGCAGTGCGAAGCATTGATAGGATTATCTTGTCCTTAAGTGGGCCTTTGTTGTCCATAAGTGGGCCCTTGTTGAAGTGGGCCCTTGTGGAATTTTTTGCATTGGCAGGATTATCTTGACCCCTCCAGTTAATATATATAACTAGGAGGCCAACCTATAGATGTCTAACACATTCATTTTGTATCTTATAAAAGATAACTCCTTTCCCGTGTTTTTGCAAGTTTCTTAGAGAAGTTTATCTTATGGCTCAAATTATTTCCCCCTTGTTAATGGCAAATTCTACTAGGGAACTTTGCCTGCCTTATAAGCATCTTCTCCCTTATAAATAGTGTATTCATCAGGAACTTTGCCTGCCTTATGATGTCATAAAAAAAGCTTTTTCCTCTTCACTGGAAGATGGTCTGAGCCTATGACTTCTTTCTGGACAACTTCCCACCTTCATAACTTCTTGTACCCTATCAGACCTAGTCTTATCATATGGTATTCCTACTATATATCTAATTTCTGCCAGATATCTTTCCAAGTTTTCTAACAATTTTTGTTCAAAAAGTTTTCTTCAGGAATTGGGGTTTTGGGGATCATCAAATACCATACTACTGTAGTTGTTTGCTTTTGAAGTATATACTGTTGTGCCACAGTTCCCATGTCTGTTTCCCTCAGTTGCTGTTTCAATTTCCCTTGATTGTTCTGCCCCAAAATAACAACCTCCTTCTTTCTGACCATCAGAAGTAATTGGACTCACATTCCAATGAAGTCGTTTTATGACTTCAAATGGTCCACCTCAATGTACTGCTTATCTTTTTGGCTTCAGACTCCCTGTCTCCCAGTTCCTTCTCAAGCTTCCTTTATTCCCTACCTGTCCGAATTGAATTGATAGCCCTTCCTGGAACTCAATTCTCCTCCCCACTAGTGCTAAATCCCTCCTTCTGCCTCATGAGCTCCTTTGTTACCAAAAATTCTATAAGAATGCTAAGACCAAACTTACTATTTGCTGAACCTGCTTGAGATCCAGTCTGCTGGCATGTCTGTCAGTCTAAACTCACAATGGACTGTGTGCTTTGAGACAAGTGTCCCAGCAGTCCCGCTCCATAGCTATGGATTCTGAACTCTCAATTAACATCAATAAAGTATTAACTAATCTCCAGGGTGTGATACTGCCTCAGTTTCTCCCTGAGCATTACAATACCCATTCTATTCTGTTTGTTGACCTATATTTTTTAATCAATACCAAATTAGTTTTGATACAATTTGATGCTTTGAAGTACAGTTTGAGGTCTGGTAATAATAGCCTCTCTACTTTCCCACTTTTTACATTTTTCCTTGACATTTTTGACTTTTTATGCCTTGAGTTTGCATTTAATTAGGTAGTCATCTCAACTGAGAATAAGACTTCCACTAGGATCACTTTGGACTCTGATAAACCACCTTTGGTCTTATCTTGCTCAATACCTGGCTTCTACCACATTCTAAGTTCTGTAGCAGTATAAATACTCATCCCATTCCACCTTTCTTTTATTGGGTTTTTCACCATTAAAATATAAGATCCTTGAAGGCAAGAACCATCATTGTTTTCATTTGTTTGTATTCCAAGTGCTTAATACAATGCCTAGAATATGGTAAGTACTTAAATGCTTTTATTAAATCTATTTATTTATGCTATGTATGAGTTTCATTGTTTTTCTACTTACAAAATGAAATCTTTTGGCAGTTTGGTGTGGCACATAAAGTAATTTAGGTAATATTATAATTTTATTATACTATTGGCATGGCCTACTCAGAAGATATCACTATTTCTCTAATCTCTACGTTTTTACAATTTTTTTATGGTTGAATTCTGTTCTTTTGTGTATTGGTAGACTTCAAAATATTTTATACTTTCTGTAGTTTTGAAAAGAACTCTTTCTATCTCTTGTTTTTTTTTTTTTTTTTTGGAGAGGGGGAATAGGGAAGTTTTGCTTTTTGGTGCTGTACAGATAATGTGAATCCTGAAATCAGATTATTCTCTCCTTTTTTTCAGAAAATGTTAAAATGATTATTCTGGGAACTTAGTTTCCCAGACTGTCTTATTCCCATAGTCAAGGCAAGCATGATATACCCAAACTTAACTTGATTGGCATTTTTAAGATATGATGGGAACCCAAGTTCTCCCAGACTATCTTTGTTAGCATCTTCAAGGCAATTTCAACATCTCAATATACATCCTCATTCCTGCCTTTATTTCCCCTACTCTTCTGAGAAACCCTCAAGATTATATTTCCCCTACAAAAGATATGCTTATGATGAAAATCTTAGCTAAGTCCTTTTCAAAACTAAGCCCAATAAGAAGTACTCTCTCTCTTTTCATAGTATCTTCCTTTTAATGATATCCTTCTCCTTACCATAGCTAATTGGTTAGTCTGCTAAACTCTTCTATGGATTTAACCTGCCAGTTAATGGCATACTTGTACCTCATGGCATATTCCTTTAATGGCTTCTTTCAAACTCAAGAAAATACCTCTCAAGAGGTATTGATGATTTATGGAGGATTTTATATCCTACAAATTTGTTAAATTTGTTTTAATTAATTTTAGTTGACTCTTGGATTCTCTAGAGAGTTCATATTATTTGCCAAATGATAGCTTTGCTTTCTCTTTTCCAGTGCTTTATCCCTCAATTTCTTTATCCCTCAATTATCCCCCAGTCCCTCATAATATTACATATATGCATTTAGTAATTCCTTCAGGATATATAATTAGTGGTTTTTGGATTCTCCTCCTTATATTGAGGAAAGGTCCTTTTAATTCAATCCTTTTTAGTATTTTTAACAAATGGATATTACTTTTTTTTCCAAGAGCTTTTTCAGGATCTATTGATATAATCATATAGTTTTTATTAATTTTATCATTAATATAGTCAATTACATTTATAGTTTTTATTATATTAAATCAATATTGCATTTCTGGTACAAATCTAAACACAGTATTATCTTTTCTCTATTGTCTATGATCCTTGAAGGTAATAGGTTCTGTAAGGATGCTTTTTTTCTCTATATTAGAATGTAAATATAGTCATTATTCCTTTTGAAGCAACATATTTACCCTTTTTCAAGATTCCTAATTTTTGCATTCCAAAGTTTCTATTCAATAGCTTCAGGACCCCAACAGCATGAAATTGCTTTCTCCAAGGTTATCAATGTCCCAGTTGCTAAATCCAGTGGCCTTTTCTTGGTCCTCATTCTACTAAACCTCTGAAGCTTTTTGATACTGTCAACTCCTGCCTCCCTGTAAGTAGTCTTTCCTTCATTTTCCTCCTTGGCTTCCATAGCACTACTCTCTTTTGCTTCTTTTACAGGTCTGCCTATCTCTTCTTAGTCTTTTTTGCTGGATAATCATCTTCCTTACCACCCACTCAGTAGTGATATCCCCCAAGGTTCTTTTCTCTTTTCTCTCCCTTAGTGATCTCATCATATTATCTCTATGCAGATTACTCCCAAATCTATATATCCAGATCTAATCTTTCTCTTCAACTCCATGCTTGCATTATCTACTGCCTGCTTAATAAACATCCTTATCTGTCCAGTAGGCAACTTAAATAACATATCCAAAAGGAAATTGGCTTTTCCAAAGCAAACAAACAAAAAACATCCTATCCCTACTGAAAGTTTTGCCAAATTTGCTTACACCTCCACCATGCTTCTGTCATCCAACTTTGTAACCTTGTAATCATCTATCACTCTTTCTTCTGCTTCAACCCTTATAAACAATTATATTAGATTGTAAACTCCTTGAGGATAGGTAGTATCTTTTAACTCTTTTTGCATTTACAATGCTTAACATAATTTCTGGTACATAGCAGATACTTAATAAATGTTTATTGATTGATTTATTGATTGGACTTCTTTTTGGTAACATCTTCACAACATCTTCTTTCTTTCCTCCTTTCTCTATTCACAGTCAGGGCAGGGCCTCATCACTTTCTGCCTAGACTATATAGAGTAGTCCTTTAATTGGTATCTCTTCTCTCATTCCTCTCCAATTCATCTTCCACAGAACCAACAAATTGCAATTCCTAAAAAACAGATGTAGCCTGTCATGCTCTGCTCAAAAATCTTCAATGACTCCCTTCTGCCTCCAGCATAATATAAGTAACTCCTTAACGTGGCATTTAAAGACCTACACAACCTGGCTCCCATCTCTCTTCCTATCTAATCATTTTATTCATCTTCACATATTCTCTGTTCTAGTTAAAATGACATGCTAGCTATTGCCTCAGAAGCAGCATTAGGTCTCCTGTCTCCATGTCTTTGCATAAAAGGTGCTACGTGTCTAGGATGTACCTTCTCATCTGCATATCCTCAGATTCCATCTCCAATGTGAGGCTTTTCCTAATTCTCCCCAATTATTAGCATCCTTCCATTTTTTGAATTAGTCTTCTTATTATATCATCTCCCTCCCATTAGGATGTAAGTCCTTTAGCAGGGAGCTGAATCTCTAAAGCAACACTATAAAAAAGAAGGTAAGAGGGTCTAGGTGGAAAAATTCCTCCCATTGGAAATGCCTTAGCCCAGTCAAATAGCAGGCCCTCTGGCCCCTGCTCCACCTCTATGAAAGAAGTGCTCATGCAGCCACAGCACCAGCTGCATCTAGGCCTCCCGTAACTGCTTTTTTGTTTGTTTGTTTGTTTAAAACTACAAGTACTCTATTTCGTGCACACACTGGTGGCTATGGAAAGTACCGGGGAAAGACAGTCACTTCAGGCACTAGTGAGAAGTCAAATGTTTTCCCCTGATGGGACAACACAAATTCCACGAGCAAACCTCCCTTTCATCTTCAGCTCCACGGCGTCTCCAGTTTTCAGTCACTTGACTATGCTTCAAAGTTCCCTGTTCTAGGTGCCCCCTCCCCCTCTCCCTCTCTTTCCCCAGTACCATTTGCTACTGGAACCCAATACTGCCCACCTTAGTGCTGCTTGTCACCGAGATGCATCCCTCCCCATCGTCTCTGATTGGTCCTACGTGAATCCCTCCCGCTCATATACGCCCCGCGAGCAAAATTCACCTCTTCCATTGGTCACTGAAGCTGCCAATGAGATGCGTGACTTAAGGGAGGAAACACGTTCGCCGCTGGCACCTTCGGGAAATGGAGTTCTAGAAGTTCATCCCGCACATGCGTTGTTCGAATTTGAGGCGCTTCTGAGGATTGACTGGATTTCCGGACAGGGAGCCCTTGTGTGAGTCCAGAGAACAGACTGGGTTCCCGGACCCGGCCCGAGTAGGTGAGTCTCTAGGGGCTGGGCTTATCTCTGTTTTCTTTCTCTGGGCCGTGGTCCAGGGGATGCAGAGGCAGATAACTGTGTAGCGCAGCCCGGGCTCCTCCTCAGGGCCTTTGTGGGGAAAGGGGAACTTAGGGTGAAAGGGACGGCTCTTTGATCTTGGAGTGAGGAAAGCCACCACTATTGGGAGGAGGGTGGGAGACTGCGGATGGGTGGGGGCTGGGAGGTCATCACTGGTTGGGGCGAGGGGGAGGCTGGGGAAGCCAACACTGATTGGTGGAGAGCGAGCCGGAAAGGGCATCACTGTTGGGAGTTGGAGAGAGCCCGGGGAGGGCATCCCTGATGAAATGGAACCCTCCTGGAGCTGTCCTATGCTGGGCTTCCCCCCTCCATCTCCTGTACCCTTCGTCCTGAAGGGAACTTTCTTATGCGCTGGGAGAGGAAGATCCTGTAAGGACACTCATTAATAACAATAACTGTCCATTGAAACTTCAACCATAAAGAGCTTTTTGTCTCTACTTGGCCCCAGCCCAGAGTCACCAAACTGGAGACTTGACCCTTTTTATTTGTTTGCTTGTTTTTTGGTTTTGTTTGTTTGTTTGTTTGTTTGTTTTTTTTTGTAAACTACTTTCCAAATGGTGGTTTAGGAGAGCTGAAGGTAGAGTAAGCCCCGACCTCAAACCCAGAGCACTTGAGTTAAAAAAATTAAAAAATATCTTCTCCATTGTACAGGAAAGAAGGGCAGCTCATTAAGGGACCTGGGCGGACAGAGTGTCCAGCCCTAGATGTGATTTGGGATTTGGTGAATGTAGCTGGGACAAGAAGAAAGGGGAGAACTTGTATGTCATTTTCTTACAGTTTTCACTTTACCTTTAAGATTCCTGGAGAGAAGCAAAACTTTTCTTGAACATTCCTGTCCAGAAACTGATCTGAAGAGAACAGGCAGAAAGTTTTTAGGTTGGGCTGAGACTAGACCCTAAGTTGAATGATGACTTCAACTGTGGGCTGCCCAACTTCCGCTCCTCAGGAGCTGGAGGGGCTCCTGATAGTCAAGCTGGAGGAAGACTGTGCTTGGGGGCAGGAGATCTCCATAGCAGATCCTAGAACAAGCCCTGAGATCTGCCACCAGTGCTTCAGGCATTTCTGCTACCAACAAGCAGCTGGACCTCGACAGGCTTTCATCCAACTCCAGGAGCTTTGCCATCGTTGGCTGAGGCCCGAGATACACTCCAAGGAGCAGATCTTAGAGTTGCTGGTGTTGGAGCAGTTTCTGACAGTCCTCCCTGGAGACATCCAGACTAGGGTACGGGAGCAACATCCAGAGAGTGGGGAAGAGGCAGTGACTCTTGTGGAGGAATTGCAGAGAGAGCATGAGAGATGCAGGCAGCAGGTGAGAAAGCCTTATATGACATTTGATAGGGTGTAAGAGATTGGACCATAAGGCTGTTTAATTTTCCCCAGGAAGTATAGTGAAATGAGCACTGGACTTGAAAGTCAGGAAACCTGGGTGAGTTCCTAGTTCTGGCACTCATTAGCTGTGTCACCATAGGCAAGTTGTTGAACATCTCTGAACTTTAAGCTTCATCTGTAAATAGGTGGGGGATACAGAGCTGGGGAAATACTTTTACTATAAACCTTGAGGGTTGTTGAATTATAAACCTTTAAAGTATTATGTAAATTAATTGTAATTAGCATTTGGCACTTTGGCCCTGGTGGCTTTCAGCAGACAGACCCAGAAAAGCAGAAGAATTGCTATTCAAGAGTCATTGATATTTACATTGCATTGGGTTTCCTGGGAAGAAGTTAGCTTTTCTTGCATATTCCTGTTCAGGAGCATATCTGAAGAGAACCACAAGAAACTTGAGTTAGGCCTCCTCTTGGACTGAGGCTAGACCCTGACCGGAATGATGATTTCAGCTGTGAGCTTTGAAACTTCACCTCTTCAGGAACAGGAAGGACTCCTGTGAGTCAGGCTGGAAGATGCTTATAGTTGGGACAGCAAATCTGTGCAAGACTAGGAAAGTTTAAAGTACCTCCTTTTCAACAGTACTAGGGTCCAGATCTCATAAATAGTTTTCCAACTGAGTTTCTGAAGTTGAGAGAGATGTGACTGATTCTGACTTGACTGTGATTACTCAGCAAGTAAGATAACCCAACATAATTCTTTTTGCCTTATGATAATTGCTCTTTCCACTATGCCAAGCATCAATGTCCTGGCCTTTTCTCTTTTGCAATACACATTCCCACTTGGTCTGTTAACTTGGAAAGCAAGTTTGGCACTTCAAGCACACTAGTTTCAAACCACACAAATTGACTTATTGAGGACGCTGCCATGATCATAGGTGTAGCCCGTGAGGTTGTGTAGGGTTTGAATGAAAACAGTCTAGATAAATGTGACAACACCTCTTTGAACAGGGGCCAGGTCTATTTCAGTCCCAACATTTCTTTCAGTACCTATGTGATTTTCCAGTATGCTTAGGAATCAAAAAAATCTTCAAATCATTCTTCTTTCTTTTTGTGGGGTATGCCTTGAAGTTTACTATTAAGGATTCTTTTTCAGAACCCAGTAGTGATACCACTTGCCATTGGGCCCTGTTATAGTGATGAATGATATGGGCTGGTTTCCAGGTTACAATCCATGGACAGGGACAAGCAGTGCCTTTGAAAGAGACCTCACCACTGAAAGCAGTACAGGAACCACTGAACTTCAAGCTGGAGCCATCAGAGATTGAGCAGAGCCCTTGCCTTGGACTACAGGATCTGCTAGGCCCTAGCCCTAATGGGGGCCCCCAGTCCCTACAGGAGAGGGGTGAGGAGCAGAGATTCATCTGGGGAAAGAAGTCCCTTGAGGGGAGGGATGTTAGAAAAAGTAAGCACAAAGGGCTTATGGTTTCTCCTAAGAGTGGGATATACATTGATAGTGCCTTTCTTTGATCTGGAGCGGGGGAGGGGGAAGTGTGGTGGTAGGGAAATGGGTTGCAATAAAGAACAAATTCCTATATTCAATATAATCCCAAGTAGGAGTTAGAACACAATTTGGAACCATTACCACTATTGGGAACCAATTTACTATGTATGTACCTTTGTTTTTCTTTTTTCTAGAATGTCAGCTCAGCAGGAACTGAGTAGTGCGAGAGAAATCATCTCTTTGTGGTGAATAACATAGCATCAAAATAGGAGCAAGAATGCTATTCTTATTTTTTGATTTGTCTCCTTCAGCATCATCTACTCCCTGGGTTTCTCTACTTCCTACAAAGGCAGAAGGAACCAAAGATAAAGAGACAACGGGGTCCCAGGTGATATGGCAGTTCCCATTTTTCTTCCTGAATTCCCATTTCTATTGCCTGAATGTTATCATTTCAGAATTTCCATATCAAGTCATATGCAGAAAATTGGTATGAGGGCATCATCTCTGTGTTTCATTTGTTGCCTCTATATAACAATTATAGATCACATATATATGAATCCTGCCCTTAATGTTCATAGTTTTTCTTTTACATTTTAATAGTCATTTTCTTAGAATAGTAGGTGCTAAGGAGTCTTTGTGCTGTTTCAGTTGCCTGTGACTTTTGAGGATGTGGCAGTATACCTCTCTCAGGAGGAATGGGGGCATCAGGAACTCAGTAAGAAGGCCCTTTCCAGAGAAGCCATGTGGGAAAATTATAAGCATGTGGTTGCATTAGGTAAGAACTTCTTACCCAGTAATAAAAAACCAGTGGATATCTCACAATAGTACTTGTCTCTTGGGTAGCCAGGTTATTTATATAAGTTCCATGTGGTATAGAAGGGAAAGTAGAGGGAGAAATCAATCTAATGTAGACCCACTTTGGCTTGGGGCCTCAATGCTACAGGTTCTAGAACCTAAGATTAGGAGTATTGAACCATATTAGTAGTCCTGGAGTAGCATATATCAGGAACAAAGGAATTATAAGACCAAATAGGCTTTTGTAACTTTAGCTGTTGTATGGCAGCTATATCTAATGCAATAGAAAGAGCACTGAGCTTAATAGTAGGACCTAGATTAGAATATTGGCTTTTCTACTTGCTAACAGTATGACCTTAGAAAATAATATAATAATTATATTAACTAGCACATTCTGTATTTCTGCATGTTACAATCCAATTTTTACATCCTGGTAGCTAAATTCATGTTGTTTTTTAAACAGCATTCCTCTGACAATTCCTTTTTACCTTGTCTAATGTGAGCCCCAGATAATTGGGAGGGGAACAAAGAAATCTTCTCAAGTTTTGTATAGTGAGTTTTTTTTCTCCTTTGCATATTTATTCTACTTTCAATTTAAACATTCCTATTAAGATTATTTTATATTTTAATCTAGCTTTTAAAGATACTGGGCATCATACTATTAGCAATAAGTGGAGATATTTTAATCTGTCGACTAAATGTCACAGCAGAGTAAAACTTCCTCTTTTTTCAACTTTTTTTTAAACATCTTCCCCATGTGCTTTTATTGTCATTTCTCTGTATTTTGGCATTTAGTTTACACTAGCTTTCTATATCTTGGGGTTCACGGGCTAGATGTCTTTCTTTTGGACTATTTCATAAGTCCAAATCACTCTAGCTTTCCATGACTGGCCAACAAAAGGTCCCAGGTCAAGCCCATTTGGTCTTTGTTTTGGTCCTGATTGTCTCACTGGAGTGCTGTTTTGGCCAGAAACCCTTAGGTTTCTTCCCCTACTACATTGATTTTTTTTTTTTAATTAGGTAAAAAAGGCCATTCTTTGTCTCACTTCTTTCTTACCTAGCCTTACTTAGCCTGAATGGGCCATTGCTTCAGTCAAACTGAGACCTGGGAAAGACCTTAGTTTAAAAGACCAAGATCTCCCACTGCATCTAGGGTCATTTCCAGTCATCCTGATTAATATTTAGCCAGTGGACTCAGAAGGTGCATCAAAGAGAAAGCGAGGCTGATGACTTTGCACAGCTCTGCCTCATCCAGATACAATTCATTTTCGTGTAATGACATCACTTCCCTGATGTCATGGTCTTTTTTTGAGAACAAAGTACAAACAAGTTTACATATATTTAGTGCTTTGAAAGCTTTGAAAAAGAGGAGATTGTAGTATATCTAATGGGAAATCCCAGTAAATTTCTAGTGTATATGAACTAAATTTCTCAGAGGTACCTTTGATACTTGCCTACCTTGTACTAATTCTTAGGAATTAGAAGAAAGAACTGATTTTATATTTTGTTTCAACAGAATCTCAGATTTCCAATCAGGATCCAGCCACTCAAGTAAAACAAAAAGAAAAGTCATGGGATCCCAATCTCCATCGTGTTAAGGAACAAGAGAGCTCCAGAATCTCTTCTGTAGGTGAGGAATAAAAATCTCACAAATGGGAATGCTTCCTTGAACATGATTCCTTGGGTTTTATGGTCATTTATGGTTTTAGGTCATTCTGCTGCTATTAAAAGGAATGTGGTTCCCTGACAGAACATCATTCTATATACTTTTACCACTCTCTATCCATTCTACATTATATAGAAAGGCAGAGGTCACAGATCAAGCCTAAAAAAGACAAATTATCTCGAAGTTGACTTGTGTGCTAATTGGCTTAGTGTCATTCTCATGGATCAGTACTTAATTTGTTTTTACATATAATGATTCCTATTGAGTCTTTCCTAGAATTTTTTGGGAACTCTTTTTGTTTCAGTTTGTAATATGCTTCCCCCCCCCCTTTATTAAAGCTTTTTATTTGCAAAACATATGTATGGGTAATTCTTCAACATTGACCCTTACAAAACTTTCTGTTACAAATTTTTCCCTCCTAGTCCCTACCCCTCCCCTAGATGGCAGGAAATCCACTACATGTTAATTATGTTAAAATACTTGTCAAATCGAATATATGTATACATATTTTCACACTTATCATTGTTGTGCAAGAAAAATCGTATCTACAAGAAAAAAAGTCAGAGAAAGGAAACACTATGCAAGCAAACATCAATAGAGAGCATAAAATATTATGTTGTGGTCTACATTTCATATCCCTCTCTCTGGGTGTATATGGCTTTCTTCACTGAACAATTGGAAGTGGTTTGAAACATTTCATTGTTGAAGAGAGCCATATCCATCAGAATTGATCATCATATAGTGTTGTTGCCATGTATAATGATCTCCTGGTTCTGCTCATTTCACTCAGCATCAGTTCATGCAAGTCTCTCCAGGCCTCTCTGAAATCATCCTGCTGGTCGTTTCTTATAGAAAAATAATATTCCATAACATTCATATACCATAATTTATTCAGCCACTCTCCAATTGATGGGCATCCATTCAGTTTCCAGTTTCTAGCCACTACAAAAAGGGCTGCCACAAACATTCTTGCACATATGGGGCCCTTTCCTTCCTTTAAGATCTCTTTGGGATATAAGCCCAATAGAAACACTGGTGGGTCAAAGGGTATGCACAGTTTGATAACTTTTTGAGCATAGTTCCAAATTGCTTTCCAGAATGGCTGGATCCTTTCACAGTTCCATCAACAATGTATTAGTGTCCCACTTTTCCCACATCCCCGCCAACATTCGTCATTATTTCCTGTGGGAACTCTTTAGGAAATCGAAATAGTATTAGCTTCTTCTGGACATTTAATGGTTGATGTATATAGTAATCAGGGTATTTCAGATGGATACTGTTCAGGGCTTTTTTCCCCTGTGGTTCAGGGATGAAACTCTTGTTTGTTTTTCCCTTTATCCTAGCAGAAGAGAATAAAGAAAGTAAGGAAGAGAATTCTCCTTCTGAAAATTTTGTGGAAGAACAGCCTCAAGAAATATTCTCAGTCCATTCAGAAATAGAGGTTTGCTGGAATCCTGAGCAGGAAAAATCAGAAGGACAATATAATCCTTCTCCAGAGGAGAGACTGGGAAAACCCACAGCTTGGGCATTAGGTTCCAATGAATTGATAAGACCAAAGAAACCTCATCCAGGAGAGAAACTACATAAATGTCCTGTATGTGAAAAAAATTTCTCTAACAATTCAAATCTTATTAGGCACCAGAAAATTCACACAGGAGAGAGACCTTGTAAATGCTCTGAATGTGGAAAAGGCTTCTCTAGAAGTTCACATCTTGTTATACATGAGAGAACCCATGAGAGAGAGAGATTTTACCCTTTTTCTGAATATGGGGGAACAGTAAATAAGAGTACAATCATCACAAATCATGGAACCCAGAGAGGAGAGAAGAAACTCTTTAAATGTTTGACATGTGGGAAAAGCTTCAGGCAGCATATGTATCTTACTAGGCATCAGAGAATACACACAGGAGAAAAACCTTATAAATGTCCTCTGTGTGGGGAAAACTTTTCTCATAGCTCCAACCTCATAAGACACCAAAGAATCCACACAGGAGAGAAGCCCTATACTTGTCATGAATGTGGGGACAGTTTTTCTCACAGTTCCAATTGGATTCGACATCTGAGAACCCACACTGGAGAGAGGCCTTATAAATGTTCTCAGTGTGGAGAAAGTTTTTCTCGAAGTTCTCGACTTATGAATCACCAGAGAACTCACACAGGCTAGAAATGATTTGCAATTTTGATTAGCAGCCAGATTAGCAGAAGAGCTTTTATTTGGAATTGGTCTTCTGTGACTCAAGAGACAGACCTTTACTTTGAAGAAATTGCTTTAGAGAATTATTTTGTAGGTAGGGAGAATTTTGTCCAGACAAGCTGAGTTAGTTCAAGCTGTGAAAAGAGATTTCTCCATCTTCTCCAGAGTTTGGAGGCAATAGAGAGAACAGCCGGTGCACTCTGTAGTGACCTCAGAGAAGAATTTGATGGTGAGTTGTCTCACTCCTCAGCATGTATATTCAAATTTTGATGTGACTTCCTTGCTGTGTGTTATCTCTAGTCAAATTGGATAAAATGGGAGAAGTTTATATTTTTTGTCTGTCATTCTTCTCCAAAGGAACACAGCTGGAATATTTGGGCCAGTTGAGGTTTTGGAGACAAATTAAGAAGTTTTCCTGGTGGGAACTGGCTCTAATTTTGGTTTGGAAAACAAAATGAGACAAAACAAAAAATAACCAAACCATGGACTACTCAAGATTGACAACAGCATCATTTCATATAATAAGATTGACCACTGAAGGGGCAATTTGGTGAAATGCTTCAAAAGGAGAGAGCTTGATAATCCAGAAACCAAAGGAAAACAGTGTCATGAAAGTTTCAGATCAGTGAGAGAAATAGTAGAGGATGTGGAAGTTTGGATCAGCCTACTTTCTGCAGTGATTTTTAGACTTTTTTTTTTCTATTTGAACATAGTGTTAGATGAAGAGCCATGCAGGAGAAAAGCCCTATTCTATTCAAGAGTTCCTGAATCAGCTGGCTTTTCCTGGATAAGATGGACAGATGTCCTGGAAGATGAGTGTGAGTTCACCAAGACAAGATTTGAATAGCTTAGATATATTGAGGGTAATGGGAGATGAGGAGTAGAAATCACAGACTGGCTCTTCTTCCCTTCTCTGAAGTTGTCCAGATTAAGTTGTAGAGCAACCTATCCTCCATTGCAGGTGCATTAGAATGATCAACATGTCTTAAGGAGTCAGAAACCTATATATTTTAACTGTAACACACCTTGTCAACCCCAGTGTTGATCTGCTTCCTTTACCTCACTTTGGGCTGATGCCTCTTTGTATTGTCTTTCTGGAGTGACCTGAAAAGTTCTGATAAAAATCCTAGCAATTGGATTTATTCTGTGTCCATGACTAGTATATACTGAGGCTAGAACAATTATAAAAGGTCATGAGTAAGCCCAAGACCTCTCAATCTCATACTGGATTTATCACAAAGCTATTAAAAGAAATGTTTTTTCTACCTTCTATGACCTTGATGTAATAAAAATATCTTTCATGTCTGATTTCTTCTTTTAAGTCTTTTTTTTTTTTTTTTGCTTTTTGCTAAGGCAATTGGGGTTAAGTGACTTGCCCAGGATCACACAGCTAGAGAATGTTAAGTGTCTGAGACCAGATTTGAACTCAGGTCCTCCTCATTTCAGGGCTGGTGCTCTATCCACTGCGCCACCTAGCTGCCCCCTTCTTTTAAGTCTTAATAGTAAACTTAGTGTGAAGAAACTGAGATAAAATAGATGATGTCATAAATCTTAAAATAATAGGCCATTTTGGTGGTCTTTAAATGTTTTCCAGGAAGAAAATTTGGTTATTCCTGACCATAAGCTTGTAATGTTTAAATTCCCTAAAATCACGGACGTGAAAAGGAAGAGCTTGGGTGAAGAGAGTTCAACAATCAGTGACCTGGGAGAGAACATGTCTTAGTAGGAAACAGGATTCTATGTTGTAATGAAGGATTGGGAGTGGATATTCCAGTGTTTCCATAAAGAGGTAGAATACATGTAGGTTTTTTCCCAACCCAGAAATATATCTCCTGAAGCTACTCTGAGGAATTGGTCTGCAAGCAATTTATTAAAAGGCTATTATCTTTGTAGTTCTATACTACAAATACTATGTAGATATTAGGGACTTCTGACTCAAAATGAAGTATCCTTTACCTCAAGGAGCTTATATTCAATAAGGATAGATGTTTCAATGGAATAAAGCAATGGCAAATTCTCTGGTGATGGGCAATCCAAATACAGGAATGCTGGTGTTAAGACATTTTCTTTCATTTCCTTTTGCTCATCAGTGTTCTCAGTGCTGCAATTTACCTATCTTCTCTGGGTTCCTATATCAGCCAATTCCTCATTTTTATTATTTGTTTCATTTCTGCTTTTTCCCCTTTCTTCTATTAATTTATCTGACTTAATGGTTTTTCTTCCCCCACTGATTTCATTTTCGGTTGTATTTGAGTGTTTACTCTGTACAGGCTGCTAGAGATTCAAAGAAATAAAAGTCCTTCATCCCAAGGAGTCTGTATCCTATCTGTGAGGTTTGATTTTCCCATTAACATTTTCTTCTCAGTTTTTCTCCATAATTCCTTTTGATAAGGAATTTGATAAACTGAATTGAGTGACCTCTTTTAAAGAGGACTCCTTTATTCAAACAATGGTACAAAAGTGTTTAGTTTGGACAATTGAGTTTTTCTGTGATGCCTACTAATAATTGGAATCCCCAGGAGTCCTGCCAACTGTGACAAAATGTTTATTCTACTTGAACATAATGTGGTTCCAATATGAGGAATAGATTGTAATTAGATTAAAGGATAGGATCACAGATAGTTGTCAATTATTTTATAAGCATTCATTAAGCTCCTGTCATGAGGCAGTATTAGGAGCTGGGGATATAATTACCACAAATGAAACAATTCCTGTTGTATAAAGGATTGTTAGATGACTCCTCCGGAAATAGAACTTGGGAAGTGGGAGGAAAAAAAAAAAGTTAAAGAAGCTGAAAAGTTGGAGGAATGTGCACTAGTCAGAAACAAAGGGAAGAGGATGTGGTAAGTGAGCAGATGAATTAAAGGTAAGAACTGAGTGAGAAAGGATATGCTGCCCAATTGACTAACCTCTCCTCTCCCTTCTGGGTAAGCTGCTCCCAACATAGATATCACATTCTTTTGTCCATCAGTTAATGTTGCCTTCCTCAGTAATTTCAAATGGGCTGGGTACATGTCATTTACAATTTATGTACTGGGTTTCCAGAGCGTTGTCTCTCCAGTGGTTTGACTTTAACATATAAGAAACAACTTTCTCCATTTTCCTGGTTTGGGCTCTTCTTGGCTTTTCATCTGGTCCTCTTAGGCAGTTGTTTCTACCAGTTTATTATTTATGATTAAAAAAGTATATTCCATTAAGTATCTACTGGACAGTACTTGTGAACATTTAAAAATATATTAAATATAAATAATAAAAACTTCTTTTATTCTATAAACTTGTAGAGACATGCCCAAATTTTACCTTATAAACAAAATCTTGCAAAATGTTGAAGCATTTCAAAGCAAACAGTAAATATAATTATTATCCCACTGAAGTAGTAATACACTTAGGTTTTAATCATTTTAATGGTTATTTTTATCAACCTCTGGCTTACTGTAGTGGGCTGTAGCCTTCAGATGTTTAATTCCATACTTCTACATATAACCCATTCATTACAATAGAAAATTTGAGAATTGTATTTGGCAGAGTGAAGGAATCCTGAATAGAAATCCAATTGTAAAAGACTTATCAAAGCCCCATCTACTGAATGAGCAATGCTTAATAGGAATCCTTTTTTGGAGTAATGACAGCAAAACTCAGTATTGTTTATACAGGCATGCATGCATGCACAAATCTAATGTAATGTATATAGTGTTAGAAACATTGCTGTGGAAAACATCTCAATTCTAGACCTGGATTTTACACAAACCAGCTGTGAGATCTCATTTGACCTTTCTGGGCTTCATTTTTTAAAAAGAGATAGGTACAATAAATGGTATTTAAGATCCCTTCTAACTGATTCTTTCCAACTGTGAAATTTCATCATTCCCTTTGAACCAGGTTGATAACCTTGCAAATTAGGGACAATGAATGCAGTGGTCTTTAATATAATGCCTCATATTTTCTATCAGACCCATATCAGAGCACCTATAGGTCCATAGCAAGCACTACGATGGGAGCAGATGCTAACTTTCAAATTCATTAATCATATCAGTTCTAGCTCATAGACTTAGATGGATTGGGTCATTATATTCAAGAAATCTTAAAAGAAAACTGCCCAGATCTCTTAGAAATAGCTGGTATAATTCTACTGGTCACCTTCTGAAAGAAGTCTCAAATTGAAATCTCCCCTATAAGCCAAAATCCAGGATGTCCATGTCAAATATATATATTCCAAGCAACCCAAAAGAATTAAAGTTTCAAGGATGTAGTCAAATTTATACATGATTTAACAGCCATCAGGGAACTTGGAATGTGATATTCCAGAAGGCAAAGGAAGTAGGCCTACGACCAAGAATAGCTTACCCAAGCAAAACTGAAAAAATGAAGCCTTAATGAAATAAAGAACTTGCAAGCATTCCTGTTGTAGAAACTTTGAAATTCAAACATAGCATTTAAGTGAAAATACTAAATTAAACATGAATAAACATAAAAGACTAAACAATGATAATTTGTTTATATTTTAATATGAAATGATGCAAGAAGCCTATCATCAGAGTCATAATTAGATAAGACCTGGGAGTGGTTTTATTATGTTTTGATGATCTTTTTTTTTCTTTCTTTTTTTTTTTTTGCTGAGGCAATTGAGGTTAAGTGACTTGCCCAGGGTCACACAGCTAGGGAATGTTAAGTGTCTGAGACCAGATTTGAACCCAGGTCCTCCTGACTTCAGGGCTGGTGCTCTATCCACTACGCCATCTAGCTGCCCCTGTTTTGATGATCTTAATGGAAAGTGAGGGGAAAAGGAAAATTCTAGTGTGGGGAACTAAGGAAAAGAAGAGTTAAGGAAAATTAATTCATACAATCAGAATATACAAACACTATTCAAGGAAGAAGCAGTAGGAAGAGTTCTCCCTTACAACTACTCTCTCATCTGAACTGGTCAAAGGATGAAAAAAATACATATTCACACCAAGAGTTGGGTATAGAAATGCATTTCATTCAATTGGGAAATAGGAAAGGGGGAGTGGAAGAAAAGGAATTAGTGAAAAGAAAAGGGAAGAATAAAGCAAGGATTAGTTCTGAGCAAAACTAAACATATACAGGAATATTTATAGCTCTTTTAAGATGGCAAAGAATGGGAATCTGAGGTGGTACCAATAAATGGGGAATAGATGAACAAGTTATGATATATAAATATGATTGAATGCTATTTATGCTGTAAGAAATGATAAAGTGGATGGTTTAAGAGAAATCTGAGATCAGTTAATATTTCTACAACAAACAATTTTCTTCACCAATGGCAGAATTACTAGATTTGAACTCAATATAAGCAATATGACAAAACAAAAGTAATGCTAAATAAAACACAGATGGGAAGAGCTTCTGACCAAATATATGCAGAAGAGGTTTAGCTTGGACTGATGTAATTTTGAAAACTCTTAAGGCATTTGAAAGAGGAAAAGCTACTGTATAGACAAAAATCATAAGTGTCAATTATTACAGAAAAATATTTCAATAACTGCCAACCTTTATGCCTATTTTATAAAATTGAGATAAGAAAAAACTTACAGTAGCCAGGATTACAGTCAGAAGCTTATAGATTATACAAAAGCCTCATACTTTGTATAAAAAATATTTCCTCCAAGAAAAGTATGTTCCCCTTCCACCTTCAACATATACAGTGGATATGATAAACACTGAAAAAAGGTTAGGAAGGCAAGAAATATAATGTCCATTATACATATGAAGTCATGCAAAACATTTCTGAAATAGCCATGAATTTCCTTGTTTATCTATTTTTATTTTTTGAATGTTTATTTTGCTTTGTAATACAGTATAAATTAAACTCTTGCTTTTTTTTTTTTTGAGTTACTTGTATCCAGCCCTTCATTTTAACTCTTTTGACATCTTTGGTTTTTTAAATGTGTTGCTTATAAGCAATTGCTTTTTATATATATTTATATATGTATACACATAATCCAATCTTTTTTTTCCACTGTTAGATTGTTGAATACATTCACATCTGGAGTTCTCCATTTATTTTTTTTAATTATGACTTTTATTGAATCAAAACTTCAGAGAGGTCTATTTGAGGCTCTCCCCTCTAAGTATTTGACATCATGTTGTAGAACTAATTCCATAGGTTACCTTTTTCCATTGTACATTACTCCCAGAAAAGTACTAATTCCTACTGAAGACAAGTAGTACATTATCTTACGGCAGGACATGAACCACCCCCATCATTACCTGTCCATATCCTGATTTTGCAACCTATCTGTCATGTATATCCTTTCCCTAGTCGCTTTTCTTTTCTATTTAAGAATTTATTCCCTGGGTCCATGATCTCTGACTTATCTTGCACCAGTTTCCCCTTCGTTGTCCTCTCTGCTCTTTGACATAGGACAAGTAGTCTTTTCAAGTACCAAATCTCTGCAGACAACACCCAGTACAGAGTTCCCATAAGAATATTCATGAGTGGAACCTTTTCCAATCATAAAAACATGACCTTTCTTTCCCTTTCCCCTATTAATTCTTTTCCTCTTCTCACTCATTTCCATGCATGGTATTCTCTTATTGGGAAATCAAAGTAATTACCTTCTCATTTCTTACCTTAAATTTTTACCTTCTCATTTCTAGTCCTTAATTTTACTCAAGCATATCACACTTGTCCCTCTTCAAAGCACACTTTCATTTAAAAAAAAAATGTAATCTCACAAAAGACAATGGTTCACCTGTAGGTGAAATGTCACAAGGTTCTATTCATAATGCCCCAGTCCTGCCTCTCTCTACCTTATTTCTGCCTTCATCTATGTCTCCTTATGAACATTTAGGACAAAAAAAAGTATATTACTGATTTCTCTGTTCTCATTCTGTTGCTGACTTTTGCTGCTAAATTTGCTAAACCTATTATTCTTTTCTATTGTCTTGTATTTTTTTTTTGGCTGAGGCAATTGGGGTTAAGAGACTTGCCCAGGGTCACACAGCTAGGAGGTGTTAAGTGTCTGAGACCAGATTTGAACTCAGATCTTCCTGACTTTAGGGATGTGCTATCTTGTATTTTTAAGAAGCAAATAATCTCTTCATGTCTGTTTTTCTTTCTAAGAAAAAAGGTTTTGAACATCTCTTTATTACCAGAATCTTTTTTCCCCCCATTTAAAGTTGGTTCAGATTTGCCATATAGGTCAACTTGGGGCAGATCCTGAGTTCCATTGTACTACATAACATGTTATGCCATTTCCTTCTTCATTTTCTGGTGGGTGCAGAGCAATCTTGTATTATTTGATTTTCATGTCCTTTGTATTTGAATTTGTTTCTCCTGGCTACTTACAGAATTTTTTAAAATTGAAATTTTAAAGTTAACCACTATGTGTCTTGGATTTTGCAGCCTTGGTTTTGTTTGTTTGGTTGTTTTCTTAAGGTAATTTATGCATTCTTTTAATTAGTATTATTTTTTTTTTAGTGTTCAGAAATTCTGGACATTTTTCTTTCAGAATTTCTTATATTATGGTGTTCAGGTTTTTTGACTTGTGTTCTTCTGGAAGACATAATCTTCAGAATGTTTTTATCCTTTTTTCAAGATCAGTATGTTTTGCTTGAATTAAGAACATGTTTTCTTTTAATATTGTTGCTTTTCTTCTTTTAGATTGTCCTTCATATCTGTGTTTGCATTCTCAAACAACTAGTTTTCCTCTCTTTTGTTTCTTTGGTGAGGCAACATTACAGATTCAAGTTTTCCTCTTCTAACAATTCCTGTTGCTTGTATAAATATCTGAGTAAAAAAAAACCTGTTTTTATAATTCTCATTTCTTTTTTAATCCACTTAGCAACATTCCACGTTCTCATCAAATTTCGTAAGGTCCCTCCCTGTCTCATCTAGTGGTGAGCCATCATTTTCCTTTTATTTATAGCATTTATTCCGGGACACCTGAACTCAATTACTAGATCTGGAAGAGTCTATTGTTAATATTTTCCCTGTTAATTTATTTTATGTATGATTAAAATCTTTTGAGTTTCTTTTTTTTTTTTCTGGAGATATTTGGTAGTTTTAGCCTCCTCCCCTCCATCTTATTTCACTTTATTGCTGACCTTCTGACTTCCTCCTTTCTGATGGTGTTTTTCCTGGGCACTGAATATGGAATTGTCTCAGCCTCTTCCTACACTGGGCAATTCATTGTTCAACAGGCTATGTCTTTGTCCCAAATGACTTTTGTAAAGAAAAAATAAACCTCAGCTAGATGATGAAATTTTCCCTTCAGGATTGTGGTATCTCATACAGTCCTACACCCCTTCCCAGTGTACTGTCCCATTCCTTCTGTTCCTCAGATCTAGGGCCCAATACTACAATTCCCTGACATGCTGATGTTACTGTGGCCAGGGTTGATTTCTGTAGTTTGGTATTTGGATCTCTGATGATCTGAGAGGATCAGTCAAGGTATGGGTTTGAGGTTTATTTCAAGGGCAGACGTGTCCTTCCCCCTTTTTTATTCCAATATTCTCCTGCAAAAATCTTTTATAGCTCAGAATCCTGCCATGATACTGACCACTGTGGCCCCAAAAAACTTCTGCAGCCTGGAATTTAGATGTATTTCCAAGGTAGTAGAAAGTGAGAGGGGAGACTAAGCTTTGGTGCTGATTAAAATGAGATGAGTTAGAGATAATTATCTCATTGCCAAGAATATTTTTATGAACCTTTTCAACAACTATATGAAGGTAACTTGCAGAGATGAAAAGTTTGGTACAGAAAACATAAGATATAGGGCACAATTATCAGATGAAATGTACAGAGGACAAATATGTCTAAAAAGAATTATTATAATGTTATGAATGTTTGCGGAAGTGACAAGCATAATTGAAAAGTCTGAGAAAGTCAAAGTGTCTCATATTAGAGAAAGAAGCCAAGATTGGGGCCAACAGAAAGACATTTAAGAAGAGGATGCCATGCAAAATGATGGCATGACAGAAACAGCTTTAGCAAAATTTGATTAAATATAGGGCCATAGTATTATAGACAGGAATGTAAGGGGATAAATGACTCATGGTTTTGATCAGATAAAAATTTAGGATTGTATGTTGAACTTATACTTGACCTAACCAACTATTCAGAGAATTAATTTGATTTTATTCAGGCACAATAATGACTATCTACTTTTAAAAATCCATTTACTGATTAGCAAATCTGATTTGGTTATGGATAAATAAGCAGATCATGACAGTGTTAATCTAGGTTTGACATTGTTAATTACAAAACTGGATCAATAGCATGTGAAATAAGCTAAGTTCCAAACAATATGTTTCAAATGTGTACTATTTGCTAGGTATGATGGTAGGTAGGAATTGTAATTTGTGATTTTTACTATCCAAAATTTGATATGACCACTTGAATGATTTTGACCATTTGATTCAGATATATTGCACTACCATGGCCTATCATATTATACATAGAAATAAGACATCAGATTTGGCATAAGACATGCAATTAATTGCAAGTTTAAACAAGAACTTAATGTGTGTAAATAAGAAGAAGTCAAAGATAATATGGATTTTCTTTTTCCTTCTTGGAAAATGTCATAAGTTAAATTTATTATGATGACAATACTGAGCAGGGTAGTTTGAAAGCAGATGAGAAATTCAGCTGAATTTGAATTGTTGATGAAACTTGCTTTGGAGTTGGAGACCTACAGATATAGAGCAGAGGAATGATAGACGCCAGAAGTGAGGGACACAAAAACTGATCTGAATATTATTCATGTATAAATGATAGAAAAACTATTGAAAATCAATGATTCAGGTGCAGAGGAGAAGAGTAAGTTACAAAGGCACAAGGTTGAACTGAAGATAATTGCATTGAATAAAGGAAGGGGTTTTAACAACATCAAATTCAATAGGTCAAAGAGTGTCAAGAAGGAGAAATATCATTTTTGTTTTGGCAGTGAAGGAGTTACTGGAGACCTTGGCAAGTGTGGTTTCTGGGAAATGGTGTGGCTGAAAACTCAGTTGGCTCTGCTTCACGAGGGAGTTTTCAGGGAGGAATTAAATACAATTGGTGCTCTCTAGGAGTTGGGGGACAATACTCGGAGTGTGTAATTATTTCTTGAGACTCACTGCTGTCTAAAGCATAACTAGATATTCCTAACCAGAAATGCTGTATTAAAAAGTATATGTTAGAATGATACAGCTTTTATCAATAGAATATTACACTGTTTCATCCCATGGTAGGATTCATTATCTTATTTATACTGCCAGAAGCTTGGCTAGAAATCATTTTAACAATGCTGACCCTACTTCTGAAGTCAGCATATTCTATTTAAATATCCATTTTATTAAATTAAAAAAGATTTAATTTTGATATTAGTATTCACTTTTCTGTGATATTACTGAACAACAATGTGAATTATTCTTGACTGCTAAAATTTGCTCCACTGCAATTTAATGCTAGAGGAGGAAAAAAAGGGATTAGCTGCACATTAGGGAGATTCAGTTACAAAAAAAAGGCTAAATGTATATTCCATAGGAAAAATCATAATATTTATAATACTAATTTTAGATAATGTTATTTACAAATTTCCAAAGGAAATTTGCAAAGCAAAAGGTATCCTGCAAAGGTCAATCTTATTTAAAATGTTGGTGGGAAAGATGCAAGCTCCTGCCAGGTAGATATATTCAATCAAGGATGTAGTATGTTTCCATTTGGTATAGTGACTAGCATGTTATTCATGAATAATTAAAAAAAAAGTTTAATTGTCTTCTTTGGATTTTGTCCTCCTTAAACAAAGTCCCTACCTTATTGAAGCATCTCTTGCAACAAAGAAAAATGCTGAAGCAAAAATCTACTTATAGAGTAATCAACAACTTTTGTTAGTGTTTATTTCATTCCACTTCCATCATTCCCGACAATGATGGGTAATTACATATAATGAAAGCTTGATGCCATGTCATGTCATTTTAATTTAAATTATTGTAATTATTCTGTATGTTCTCCTAATTCAGCTAAATTTGCAGTACTGATATACATATAAGTATTGATATGTCTTTGAATTCTTAGCATCCATTTTTCCTTATGGTATAATTTCTTGTGGTTCATTATATTAAAATATCATAACTTGTTTAGTAATTTCTCTTTTGATGGACACCCACTTTGGTTTTAATTTTTTTGCTTCCTTCAAAAATGTTACTAAGAGCAATTAGTTTATATGGGCTTCTTTCCCCCCCTTTTCTGTCTTTGATCTTTAGGGATATATTCATAAAAATGGTATGACTAGACTGAATGGATGAACAGTTTACTGATTTTTCTCCTATAATTCTAAATTGTTTTTCCAAAAGATTTTGATTAATTTACAATTCCACTAAAACTAAAAAAAAGTTCATGTATTTGTCATCCTACAGTCTCTCCAACATTTGTTATTTCTCTCTATTATTATCTTTGCTACTTTGAAAGAGTAGGAAGTAATATCTTAGAACTGTTTCAATTTGTTATGCTCAGTTCTGAACCCTCTGAGAATCTATTTTTGATTGTATTATTCCCTAATGCTGTTATGGTTTAGGAATCAGAGCAGAGGAATGGGAGTCAGGAATTCTATTTCTAGCTTTGTCAATCACTTGCTACAAGTCACTCAGTCTCACAGTTCTGTAGTCATCCTTTTGCATAATGGAGATAATTATAGCTATAGTTTGAAAAGTGCTTTGATACCTTGAGACAAAAGATGTCTTATAAAAGCAAAGTATAACATTATTATCAGTCAGTGGTTTATAGATTCCATGTATTCAAACTTCTTCCATGAAAATCCATCAGTATAACTAGTTTATGTAACACAAAGCTATTTAAATTAGAAAAAGAATGAAAAAGATGAATCAAATGAATTATAAAATAAAATAAAATAAAAATTTAAAATTCTCTGTAATAATTGTGAACTCATCATTGCATAAATATAATGGTAAAAACAGCTTTTTTTTTTTTAACAATGCCTTTATATTCTTAAAACATTTTTCAAGGTATTCATAGTCTAGTACTACATAAATATCTGCCTATACAGTTGTAAAAGTGAGTAAATATCTTTTTACTCACTTAGTGAAGAGAATAACAAAAGCTAGAATGAGGTCATAATTCATCCCAGACCAAGAAATACAATTCTACATTTCAGTACTTCAAATGACTTTTGATCTCATCCATTTAAGCATTTCCTCTGTCATTACAATTAGCAAGTCATCCATACAATTCTCAAAATTTTGCTGTTCTTATCTTGTCTTGTCTTGAGGAACTCCTCAAATAACCGGAGGCCTTTTTCCTAATCTTTTTATATCATTTGGGTATAAATGTAACATGTAAGCTATTTATCTTATTGCTGGCTCTTACTATATGATTGGCTTGTTTCCTCTTCTAATTACACATTCCTCACTAATAATATCCATTATTTTACTTCTAGCATATAGATAATTATTAAACTATATTATAGCCTTCTTATGCCCTTATTTCCATTACCCTTTGGATGATCTGCATCTATGACTCCTCGGATATTTAAATACAAAGTCTTCAACCAGAGAGCATCACTGGGAGAAATTGTGTTTAAAAGATGGGTTTTTATGTGAGAAAGCTGTTTGGTTTGATGAAATAGTAATGCAAAGTAGGATTCAGTCTGGTATCCTTCTCATATCTTGTTCTACCTCACTGTCCTCAACGCCTGTGTGAGGTATAGGTATTGTGGATTAGATGTAGAAGAGGAAGTTTTTATCCCTTTAGTTTTTCCTGTGTGTATTATTACATTTGATGAAGCTCTGTAATGTGGGGATTGTTGTAGTCAGCATAAATGCACCAGCAAACAGAAGTGTCTGGAAAAGCCCACATTTTAAAGGACATATCCTTTGGATACTACATGTACTATTAATCAATTAACAAGTATTTATTTCTCATATAAATTATTATTTATATCTTTATTTTTATTTTTTCATTTTTTTTACCTTTATTAAAGCTTTTTTTTTTCAAAATATATGCTTGAACAATTCTTTAACATTAGCCCTTGCAAAACCTTGTGTTCCAATTTTCCCTGCCTTCCCCCATGCTCTTCCCTAAATGGCAAGTAATTCAATATATGTTAAACATGTTAAAATATAGGTGAAATCTAATGTATGTGTACATATTTATACAATTATTGTGCTGCACAAGAAAAGTCAAGTCAAACCAGTAAAAAAAAGAAGCAAAATAAAATGCAAGCAAGCAACAATGAAAAGAGTGAAAATGCTGTGCTGTGATCCACACTCAGTTCCCACAAACCTCTCCCTGGGTGTTTCTTCATCACTGAACAACTGGAACTGGTTTGAATCATCTCATTGTTGAAGAGAACCATGTCCTTCAGAATTGATCATCATATAATCTTATTGTTGCCATGTACAATGATCTCCTGGTTCTGCTCATTTCACTTAGCATCAGTTCATGCCAGTCTCTCTGCGTCTCTCTGAAATCATCCTGTTGGTCATTTTGTACAGAACAATAATATTCCATGACATTCATATACCATAGTTTATTCAGCCATTCTCTAAATGATGGGCACCCATTCAGTTTCCAGTTTCTAGCCACTACAAAAAGGGCTGCCACAAACATTTTTGCACATGTGCGACCCTTTCCCTCCTCTATGATCTCTTTGGGATATAAGCCAATAGAAACACTGCTAGGTCAAAGGGTATGCACAGTTTGATAACTTTTTGAGCATAGTTCCAAATTGCTCTCCAGAATGGTTGGATCTGTTCACAGTTCCACCAACAATGTATTAGTGTCCCAGTTTTCCCACATCCTCTCCAATGTCATTATCTTTTCCTGTCATCTCAGCCAATCTGATAGGTGTGTAGTGGTAACTTAGAGTTGTCTTAATTTGCATTTCTCTGGTCAATAGTGATTTAGAGCACCTTTTCAGTTTCTTCATCTGAAAATTGTCTGTTCATATCCTTTGACCATTTATCAACTGGAAAATAGTTTGAATGCTTTTAAATTTGAGTCAGTTCTCTCTATATTTTAGAAATGGGCTATTACCAAAACCCTTGAATATAAAAATGTTTTCCCAGTTTATTGCTTCCCTTCTAATCTTGTCTGCATTAGTTTTGCTTGTACAAAGCCTTTTTAACTTAATATAATCAAAATGATCTATTTTGTGATCAATAATGATCTCTAGTTCTTCTTTGGACACAAATTCCTTCCTTCTCCGCAGATCTGAGCGGTAAACTATTCTATATTCTTCTAATTTGTTTATAATATCATTCTTTATGTCTAGTATATCTTTATTTTTTGTATTATTTAACAGGTTGTCATATTTTCCTCTCTTGTAGAAAGTCATCCTTTATAACAATAGTCTGTAAACTTTTTTTAAAACATTCTAATCTGCCAATAAAACAATTTTGAACATATTTCCTAATATTTTTACTATACTAGTAATAATTACGTTGATAAAACATATATAGAAGCAGAAATTAATAGGATGATAAAGATGAAATTTGTTCAGTCATTTTTCTTTTTTTTTTTTTTTTTTTTTTTT